>ML811168.1:10502-23764 GCA_009831015.1 Picea engelmannii | reverse complement strand
GAATAACACGATGTGGTTCTGTCTATTGTGGATCCCATTTTAAGGCCTTTCCTTGCTGCCTCTGGTACAAACATGGTCATTGAAAGAATGATACAGAACGATGTAAAGGAATGAAAAGGAAGGATCAACTTTCTCAAAGGGAGAATAATAAAATGACATTCGCTTTCTCAAAATACTATGCAAGTCGTATCAGCCACATTATAGTGATATCACTGTTTCACTAGTCACCGAGCATTATAAACACTGGTCCATTGTGTAGCAGGCATACCAAATTGGATTTTTTCTAACTTTCCTAGCATGAATAAACACAGGAAATAAAAATTGTTCTTTCCCTGATCGCTACCATCAATGCCATCTGCGGATGTGAGCTTGGGCTTTAGATTGTCCTGGGGCTTGGCGCATTGCATTTGGGCAATTGAACTACATGTTTGTTGCTGTAAACCATGTCTTGTGTGTTGCATTGTTGTTGATAGGTTGCGTGGAGTTGGAGTCACGTGCTTGGCCCCTTGCGCTCGAGTGTTGGCTTGGATGTTGTTTGCTTTGGTGGTTGACTTGTGTTGTTGTTGATGTAGATGCGTGTCTCCCTGCAATCGACACCTTGAAACTGGTTTAAACACCTGGCAGAGGGTTTTAAAAGCTGTTTTTTGTATATTTTTTGACTCTCTGTGGGCAATATCCCACATTCACATGAAGAGAATATAAATGGGTATTGATATGTGCCAATAGTTGCAAAGTAGTTCGATGTAGTGAGCCCAAGGTTGGCTTTGGAGTTTGGTGTTGGCGCTGGTGTTGGCTTGTGTGTTTTTTGTTGGTGCATTAAATAGAGCTTACCCTTGGTGTTGATTATTTAGGGGTTTGGCCATAGGCCAATATAATTTTTTGATAAAAATAATGTCAAATTTTTGCATAAAATTCTGCATAAAGGCAAAGGCCGAGGGGCCAATTTTTTTTTTTTTAGATAAATTCACCAAACATGGATTATAAAACCCACATTAGGCTAATAAACCCAACTTTTCATTTGACCCACAAGAGTCAAATTTTTCCATTTCAAAACACTTCACAATTTTTTGCTAAAAATGCACCAGAACTCACTTTGAAGCTCGCGCACAAGCACTCATCTTATGCTTGGTCAGTGTCGGGTGCTTTCCTCCACCTTCGCCATGCATCATGAGCGAACACATATGCCTAAAAAAGATAAATATTATTCAGAACACTAATTCCCTATTATATAGGGTTCTAACACCACTATCAACAATGAAGTGCACTGGGGTGCCTTTTACCCACATATGGGAATGGAAGAGGCGCTCTCCTTCTGATCTGAAAATAGAAGGCTGGCTTGTTATGCTATGCAAGCACCCTCTACCTCAATGAAATAAACTTTAACAGGACCTTGCTTCATGTGTTCAAATATGCAAGATAGTTTATGTGTTTAGTTTATGCTTGTTCTTTGCAATGTGCATGTGTGAGGAATGTTCTTTTAAAAGGTTAATCATGTGTTATAAATCAATACACATCAATAAAAAGTGCAGCAAATACCACATCAAACTCACAACCATAGCAAGATGATAAAGGAGTTCACCCCTCTCTGGGATACATCTCCTTGAGCCTCCTTCAATGGACTTGGATCTTTGGGATTAGTTTTTCAAATGATATTTACAATCTGCTGCTCAACTCCAATGGATTTACATACTGTACCATTGGATTCAGAATACATAAAACCCCCAAAAATGACTATTAAAACTCTGCAAATGGATCTTGTCTCATCCAATAATGATCTCTTCTACATGTGGCCTCCAAGCTTCCCTGAGCTTAAATGGAGAAACTATACCTGTAGAAGTCCTCCAATGGATCTGAAACCTATCCCAATGTGTTCAGATCCTAATAATATGTCAAAAATGACTATTCAGTCTCAGAAAATGGATATGTGCTCATCTGAGCAATGCCTCAAACAATGAGGACTTCAAGGCTCCCTGGAGCTTCCTCAAACTTAAATGGTTAAAAAACTACAATAGAAGTCTCCAAATTCCTATGAAAACATCACCAATGGACTCAAAATGTCCAAAAACCCATAGCTGTGCTTTTACAACACCTGATTTGGTCAAACACTGAAGAAGTTATGCATTCTGCAATTTTTCTCCTTCAAGCTTGTTGTCTCTTGTTCGCCATTTCGCACCTGTGGGTGAATGAACCTAGCTCTGAATGTGTTTTGTGCCTAAACCTAGCACACGCATGCCTTCCACAAAACACGCTAATTTTTCACACCGTTAGCGAACTAAGCCCCCCAAGGTCGGAGGTGTTGGGTGCATGGGGCCATGTGGCCACGTTCCCCGCGCAAAAGGGGCTACCCGTTCTTTGGATAAGTCGGGGCTTGACAAGTGGCAAGTGTGTTTGTGTGACCATTTTAAAACCCAAAAAGAATGCCCATTCCAAATTCCTACGCAATTTTCAATGTAGTGGTCATATTAAAACGAATGGGGCCATGGGTCTACCTTTGGAACCCCGCGCGCGCCAAACACCAAAAGGCACGGTCATATCTTATGGCATATAACCGGGGCTCTATTTATAATACCCTCCGTGCACACCCACCATATGATGCAAGGTCATATGTAATATCACATAGCACCCATGACTAAACTCCATTTGGAAACCAAACTTCCCGCGCATATGTTAATACCATAGAATCGGGTTTTAAAACATTGTAAATTCCCGCGCGCCATTTAAATGTCTGGTCACATGTTGAAACGATTTGTAACCGTGGCTTCCACCATTTCAAAACCCATGTGCGCACTCCATAGTATAAGGTGTATGGTCGTATGGTGGATAATATAACCATGGGATGTTATTGCAATACCCCCGCGCGCGCACCTTTTAAAAGAATCGTGGTCATATGTCAATGCGGGTGTGACCGGGGGCTGGGGCTTAGCCCCAGCCCTAGCCCCCGCCGTTTGCAACCATGTGCAATTTCAAATTAATTAAAAACCATATGTTTACTAAACAATGACGCATAGTGCAATGGTTGGCGGACCTTTGTTAAAGCTTTGTAATGGAGGGGGAGGTCCGGGGGTCGAACCTCGCGGCCTCCATACAATTTTAATAAACCACACAAACCGACAACAAATAAATGGGTGCCACGTGGCAGCCCTCATTGGGCCACATGGCACCTTTCCATTGCTCCAAATCATGCCACGTGTCATCATATAACTCGCCCATTGACAACCAATTAGAACTTGCCACGTCAGCAGGGTCGCCACATCAGCTGCCACGGGTGTACCATCATGCCACGTCACAACCACATGTGAGTCGTATGGACTGTACGGACAGGTACAGTTAGCATCATTTTTTTTGCCTGTTTGGCTCGACGAACAGATCGCGATAACTTCTCCATACGGACTCCATTTTCGAAAGTAAATATACCGTCGGAATCAGGAAGATGAGACAGACGCAATGGCACCGTTTTCATCGCATTCCGAGCACTTTGAATTTTGAGCAAATTTTAGACCCCTGGTCCATATTCTGATCACCTTCTTCTGGCTCATCTGGTTCACCATGCTGGAGCTTAGTGGTAGAAACGGTGGCATTGGGTTCCATGCCAATGATCCTTCTTCCCCTTTCTGGTTCTGACTCAGATTCAAAACACGCATCTGATTCAGAGGCTTTCACTTCAGCCACCAGCGTCTCCTTTGAGTGATAGTCAGTAATGTTATGCCAAGGGCTCTTATGGAAGTCGCACCACTTCCTGGTATCTTTATTTGTCTTTTTGGTGTCCTTCTTTACTTGTGGCTTGGACTGGTTGTCCTGATACTGTGCATATTTGCTCTGTCCTTTGTTCTGTGGGTTGGGGCCGCCCTTTCCTGTGTTTTGTTGAGAGGGGTTCCCCGACCCAAATTGTCGTGTCTTTTGTTTGAGCTTATGCTCGATTTTGACAGCATATTGGTAGGCCGCGCCCAAGGATGAGATGTCCATAAATTCCATTTCGGTTTGGATGTATCTATGTAGAGTACCGTGATACTTGAGCACTAGATGTCTCTCTGAATCTTTGATACCCAACTTGGTGCACAAGGTATGGAAGATATTTGTGAAATCTGGCATTGCTTGGTTTCTTTCTTGCCGCAGTGTGGTCCATTTGGTATACAAGTTGTCATAACTTCTGACAGGGTAGTATTGTTCCTTAATAGCATCCCTGAAGGATTCCCAGGTGGTCGTGACTGTAAATAATGAAGGTTCCTCTGTTTCCTTTTTCTCACAGAAAGTTTCCCACCAATTTTTGACATGGGGAACGGCTTTAAGGAGTGCAAAAGTAATATTTTCTCTATTCGGAAAGTTATGGACAAAGAAATACCCTTCTATTATATTCAACCACTTGTCTACAACATATGCGTCTATCTGACCTTCAAATATAGGAATATCAAAGTTTATTTGTATCTTGAAGGGGGCGGTGCCTCTGCTCGAAGAAGATGCGTCACCTGTTGGTAGTCACCGAAGGATTTGCGCAAAATTATCCATCATCTCGTTCCTCTATTGCATGAGGGATTCTTCAATCAACAGTTTGAAAGGATCTCCTGTCCCGTCATCTTTATTTTCTCCTTCCATGAGAGGTTGCTTGGGCATGCGAGAGATTTTGTCCTCAAGAGAAACAAGCTCGAGACCCAAATCTTTGTACTCTGACCTCGTTGGGGACATAAATTAAGACGACAAGGAGCAGACTGCTCTGATACCACTGATCCGTATTTTATGAGAAGAACAAAATGACTACAGATTATTACCAGATGCTTAACATAGAATAACAAATATACAGTAAAACTGGTTTTCTATTCAATAAGGAAATAAGATGAAACTGTAAAAAGCAGCGGAAAACAAACTTGCTGGAATGGTGGTGGCTTATCTCTGAGAAGAGATGTGAAGGCCATGCTCATTTGCAAGAAGATGCTTACAATGAGGCTCTCAAGGAATTTTTACAATAAACAGGATTTTCAAAAACCCTAAACATCCAAAAACCTAACTCTAGGAGATGAAGCGCCAAAAGTCGTGTGGGGCCTGTTTGGGTAAGTCAGTACATCAACTTCCCGGGGTCGTAACTTTTGCATACAATCTCTGTTTTAGGTGTATGATATCCCATTGGAAAGATATATCTAAGGAATACAACATTTGCACAAAATTTCATGAAACTTTGCGACCGCAACATACCCCAAAAAATGTCGTTTAGGGCCTCAAAATGGCTCCAGAAGTTTAGGACCCGAAAGACTGCTAAAAATAGTAAACTATCAAAATTGCTACAAAGATGTTTTGAGCCAGCTAGAAAAGGTGGGTGGCCACCGATATCCACCTGTATCAGTGAAACAAGGCCACCTATAGAGACTACTTACCTTTACCTTTCATAGATCAAGTCTTGGATACTTTATCTGGGAAGAGGTACTTTTGTTTTTTGGATGGGTTTAGTGGCTACAACCAAATAAAAATTTCACCAGAAGACCAGGATAAGACCACATTCACCTGCCCTTTGGGAACCTATGCTTATAGGGTTCTCCCCTTTGGGTTATGTAATGCCCCTGCTACCTTTCAGAGGGTTTTCTTGGCTATTTTCTCTGATTTGACCAATGATTGTGTGGAAGTCTACATGGATGACTTCACGGTATATGGGGATGATTTCCAACATGCATTGGATGATTTGAAGAAGGTATTGGTTAGATGTAGAGAGACCAACCTCTCACTCAGTCATGAAAAATCAAGAATGATGCTTACTGAAGGAATCGTTCTAAGTCACCACATCTCCAGTATCATAATAAGAGTGGACCCTGCCAAAATAGACATTATTTCCCAAATTAAGATCCCTAGTTCACAAAAGGAAATCAAATGTTTCTTAGGGAATGTCAGCTACTATAGGAGTTTTATTCAAAATTTTACAAACCTAGCTGCCCCCCTTTTCAAACTACTAATGAAAGATGATGAATTCTGTTGGGATGAGCAATGCCAAGTCTCCTTTGAAATCTTAAAAACAAAACTTTCAAGTGCTCCTTCTTTGAGAGGTCCAAACTGGTCTCTTACTTTCCATATATGTACAGATGCCTCAGATACCGCTTTGGGAGATGTATTAGGACAAAGGGAAGGGTAGATTCCTTATGCTATATACTTTATTAGTAAGAACCTCTCACCTTTTGAAGAGAAATAAACTGTCACAGAGAAAGAATTCTTATCAATAGTACATGCCATCAACAAGTTTAGACACTATATAACAGGATACAAAGTTTTTTTGCACACAGATCACTCAACTATCAGATTTCTAATGAATAAACCTATTACAAATGCTAGAATAACTATATGGATCTTGTTACTACAAGAATTTAATATCACTATCATAGACAGGTCTAAAAGAGATAACTTGTTCACTGATTTTCTGTCTAGACTTATCCATATAGGTGACAGTACTCCAGTAGATGATGATTTTTTGGATGAGAATTTATTTTCCATTTCTACTTTCACCCCTTGGTATGTAGACATAGCCAACTATTTGGTAACTGACAAGCTGCCTCAAGGTATGACATCTAGAGAAAAATAGAGAATCATTCAACTAAGTGCCAATTATATGTGGCATGAAGATACCCTATACCGAATAGGACCTGATTTGGTAATCAGAAGATGTGTTCGAGAAGATGAAATGTAGGATATCTTCAGAGCCTACCATGATGGCCCATGTGGAGGCAACTTTGCTGACAAAAGGACAACTTACAAAATCCTATAATCTGGCTATTATTGGTCGACCATTTTTAAATATGCAAAGAAATATGTGGCCGGCTGTGATGATTGACAAAGAATGGGAAGACCTACATCAGTCGATGAAATGCCACTCCAAGCCCAAGTAGTAATAGAACCCTTTGAAAAATGGGCCTTAGAATTTGTAGGACCTATCAATCCCATGTCCTGGAAGAAAAAGTACATATTAGTTTTCACAGATTATGTAACAAAATGGGTAGAAGCCAAGGCCCTGTATTCAACCAATGAACAATATGTTGTAGATTTTCTCTTTGAGGAAATTTTCACTCGTTTTGGGGTACCTTAGGAGATATTCACTGATCAAGGAACATAATTCACCTCAAATTTGGTTAAGGCCCTTACCGAAAAATACAAGATCAGACACAGAAAGTCTTCACCCTATCACCCCCAAGCCAATGACCAAGTAGAATCAATCAACAAAGTGATAGAGGCCATCCTCACTAAGATTGTTTAGTTGCATCACAGAGACTAGGCTGATAGGTTTCCTGAGGCCTTGTGGGCCTATAGGACATCCTGGATAAATACAACAGTCCATACACCATATGAGTTGGTATATGGGAAGCAGGTACTATTTCCCATAAATTTTCAGGTAAAGACCTTCAGAACTGCCATGCAATTAGGAATGGACCTGAATGAAGCTAAAAAACAAAGGCTATTACAATTGAACAATATTGATGAGATAAGGAAAGATTCTCTACAAAGAACCACCCTGATAAAAGAACAAAGGACCCAATGGCATGACAAGTACATTAAACAAAAGTCCTTCCAGCTAGGTGATTGGGCCCTCCTATATGATAGCATATTTAAAAATTTCAAAGGCAAGCTGTCTACCAGATGGATGGGGCCCTATGAGGTTGATACATTCTATGAAAATGGTGCAGTATGGATAAATACTATTGATGAAAAGCAGACTTCCCTTGTTGTAAATGGACATCGACTGAAGGTTTATCACAAACCACTGTCAAAGGAGGATTTTGTCAAAAATGTTCTTCAAACTGCCGAAATGCAACTGGTAAGAGAGAGGGCTTTCCCTCCTACTGACCTACCATAGTAAGTTCAAATTATATAAATTCTTTTTTTGTACATAGGTGTGTCATGAGATGAAGTTTTTCTTTATTTTTAACTAACAAATAAAAAAGAAAAATTGGTGGTGTTCCCATGTAGATAAACAAATAAGGAGGACAACTACCAGAAACAATCTTCTTTAAGTTTTTCAGACTCTTTAAAATTGAAAACACCGGCGAGCAAGAACTGGCCCGGGCTCAACAAAAATACATAGGATAGTATAGAGAGTTTCCTTTAAGTTTTTCAAACTCTTTAAAATTGAAAACACCGGCGAGCAGGAACTGGCTCGGGCTTGACAAAAATACACGGGACAGTGTAGAGAGTTTCCTTTAAGTTTTCCAGACTCTATAAAATTGAAAATACTGGTGAGCATTAACTAATCTGGGCTCGATAAAAATCTACAAAAAGGTAGTAGTTAGGATTATTATTGCGTTGTAATAAAAGAGCAAATTCTAGCAAAAGTGTGGTCACCTTGGTTCCAGAAGAAAAGGAGTTATGTCATCTTAGTTACTGGTCATTACAAGGTACCCTCCTATTATAAAGCTTTCCTTCATTATTTCTCTATAAAATTTGGCAACTGAAGGGTTTTTCAGACAGATTTGACCATAGAACACTAGCTGTTTCTATAAATCACTACCACCAGAATCAGTGTCAAGATTTCTAAGCTCAAGAAAGCTCATTTTTTTCTTATCTCGCATTGATCATCACCTCTATGTATGAAGGGCCACCAAATCATCTAATTGTGCCTATCTAGTATCAGATCCTATCTAGTATAAAAGAAGGGGCCCTGCGCTATTCCTATACCAACAACAAATTTTACACACAGGTGATCCAACACTCAGGTAATTAGGTGATCCTATACAAACTACAAATTTTACACATAGGTGATCCAACACTCAGGTAATCAGGTGAACTTGTACCAACTGCAAATTTTACACACAGGTGATCCGACACTTAGGTAATCAAGTGATCTTGTACCGACTACAAATTTTACACACAGGTGATCCGACACTCAGGTGATCTGGCACTCAGGTGATCCTGTACCAACTACAAGTCTTACACACAGGCGATCTGACACTCAAGTGATCCCATATCAATTACAAATTCTACACACAATTGATCCAGTACTTAGATGATACAGTATTGGTAAGAATATGATGGGTAACTTTCATCATGTTTCTAAGTCGTTGTCAAATTATTAGTGCGAGGACATACATATTCTACATTTTTTTTCGTATTATTTAAAGGAATTAGACTAAATATGCATTTAGAACATCTTATTTCTCTTGGATCATGACGTACCCCTGTTTTGTCATGAATCTCTATAGAAATATTAGACCTCACTGCCGTAAGAAGGAAGTGTCCTACGAAACAACAAAAATGCAAAATCACGATGTCTTTTATCGGATCAAACTCCCACTGTCTATCTAATAAACAAATCCCATGATTAGTTGTCGTACTATATGAGACGACGTGAACCATGAATATCATCATATCAAGTAATGATCCCAGTCAATTTCATATACACAAGTCCCAATCATAACGACCACCTCCTTTCGTAAATGTCATCTGCCACCAAGCTTCCCATGAATCTGGAAACCGTTAGTAGATCTGACTTACCTTGCCATATCATCATGAGTATCGACGTGACTGTTGTAATCTACACTTCCATTCATAAATTCTCCTCTGGATGGCTCCACCATCCAGATGAGAATTATTTACCCTTGTTATTATACTATCTACAGACACCCTATGCCTTTGTATCCCTTGTATGTTTCTCCCAACCGATACTCTATCATCCGGTACTCACCCTCAACCTTTTGTCTGTGCCTTATCAACCCAAGAGATTTTCTTAAAATAGTATGGGGGTCGACAAGCATGAGCCAATATTTCAAATATACAAAGAAACCACATAATAACAAGTTTGTAAGAAAAAATATGAACAGGTAGGTTGTGTGTCATTCTTGGAGAAATTTAAGCGCCATCATGAGGGAATTTCTCTCATCTTTGCACAAACATATGATGGAGAGAATTTGCAGCTTGGGGATGTGAAGTTAAAAATTACAGAGGCCACTATAGCAGAGGCCATGGGTCTCCCGCTGGCTGGAGAAAGATACTTCAAAAGAGTAATCGTAGACAAAAATATCTGTCAAAAATTCCTCAAACCAGAACATCACAAACCTGATTGGACCAAGGGCGTCCCTTGGAGCTATATCAAATAAAAATATTTGAAAATGCTTATCAGTCTGCAGAATTTCCTCACCTAGGAGGGAAGGTATGTTGTGACCTTCATTTATCATTTAAATCTTTTGTCACATTTTGAGGGAGGACCACAGATAAATTTTCCCCATTTTTTATGGATGAGCTTAAAGAAAATGACAAGAGGGGTGAGGTTAGTTTCTAAGAAACCGAAGACTAGTCTTCATCATCACAGTTTAATCAAACTTCTGGTTATACATGCTCTAAAAACACAAGGGGGTAGTTGGAAACAATTGCTTCAATAGAGCTTCAAGAAATCCAAATTGTTCGAGACACAGGAGGCAGGCACACACAGTGAAAGCTCAAGAAGAAATGCAAAGAAAGACATGGCATCAAAAGGTAAAGAAGACACTGTTGCACCCAACTCATCTCAGCCCATTGAGAAATCAGTGATAGAAAAGTTTTTCATGGGAGAGCCTATTATATCAAGAAAGAAGACAACTACTCAATTCCAGAGAGTAAGCTCTACTTCGGTTCAAAGGGGTAAAAGATGAAAGGAGGGCTCAGAACCATGTGGTCAATCGGATAGCATTCCCAAAACAATTATGGAAATGCCATCAGAACCATCCAGTCAAATAGAGCAGACCCCTGACTCCCAGTTACAAAACAAGAAAAATTCTACACCAGCTGAAGCATCTAGCTCAGTTCTACGCCCTAAAGACCAACGGTCACAGAATAAGAAACAAAAGAAGGAGATGGATCAACATAATATTTTACTAGATCCAACTGTAAAACCCCCTCCAAAATCCCCTAAAGAATTGAAAAGTATTTCTAAAGTTACTCTACCTTCCCAAAGCTCATTTGGTGGCTTGAAAGGTACTTCTAAGGTGACAAGTAAAAACATAAAGAACATAGAAGGAAAGGAGGCACAAGTTCTCAAGCCCATGCCTCAATATTCCAGGTTAGGAATACGGGTTTCCCAGCAAAAGAAAACCCCAAAATTTACAATTCAAGCCCGCAAGATAAAGGTCCAATCAACACAGGAGGTATAGATGTCCAGGCCTACCCCTATCAGTAAATCTAAGAAAAGGAAACTGTTTGAAGAAACTCCTACCCCTTTCAACAAGTCTAAGAAAGCCTCACCACCCATATGTAGGACCACCAAAAGTATGGCTAAACAGGAGACAATTCCAAACATACCTTCTCCTCAAAGAGAACCTATGGATATTCCAAGTTCTCCAGACAAAGAGAGTGGCTGGGGAGCTGCCACAATTGAAACAGAAGGACTGATAATAATAAGTGAGACAGAAATATTGGTAACAGAGACTTTGATGGATTTGAGGAAGGGAGAAGAAGCTCGAAAGGTGGTCACCCAGGAAGCATTCACACCAAGCCTAGGAAAATCCTTGAGAAGATGAAAGATGATGATAAAGGTTTTGAGGAGTCTGAGGAAAGAAAAAGAGGCTCGAGAGATGGTGGCCAAGGAAGTACTCACACCAAGTCTAGACTAGTCCCTGAATGAACCAACATTATTAATAGAAATTGAGATATTGAAACAATAAATTGGAGAATACAAAATATTGGACAGACATATCAAGGCAGAGAATGCAGAATTGAAGGAACAACATGCGGAGGTATCTGCCAAACTTAACAAAGTCTTGCGATTGGTCCATTACACTAGGGTGATCAAGAAGGAATTAAAGAATGACAATGCTGATGTTAACATTTTGCAATCCAAGGAATGACAGAGGAGGGTCCAATTGTGCAGAAAGTTTTTGGGTAGCAGTTTTTGATAACATTGCATGAGGACATGCAACATCTTCAACATGGGGAAAATGTTGAGTCTCCATTTTTCCATAAGATAATACCCTATCTCACCCTCTATCTAAGTCTTTTTGCCTCTATTATAAACCTATACTGGACTATTCCCTCCCAAAATACATGCCTAATAGTTATGTCATGTCTACAAGAGGTAATTGGTGATTTAAAGCATGTTTGTTTAACTTTCTTTAATTAATTCGATTGAAGTGTTTTATTTTGTATAGTTCTAATAATTTGATTTATGAGCAGTCTATCTAACACTAAAAAACACCATGTAATCCAGTACCAAATCCATTCTGATACCTAACACAGTTTTGATCTGGTACCAAGACGTGCGCTATTCCAGTACCAAACTTGCGTCTGTGTGCAATCTGGTACTAAAACCTCTGTTTCAGGATGCACCAGTTGGACCTGGATAATGGTGGATATTTCGAGAAGACAGTTGGATAGAAGTGTCTGAGTTATTTCTCCAGTTGCAAGAGACTCCATCACTCATGCACTTCGTATCACGAGGATGGAGTTGACACCTCAAAATTCGATGTAAATATTAATTCTGGAATTTTCTGAACTGTTTAATGTGTATCCATAAATATTGGTATCATTTACTTACCTTATATAAGGAATGCTGTGTAGAAATGAATGTAAGAAATATATGATAAGAATCAGACAATACTTTTCATCGTCATGTATGAAGTAAAACACTGTTGATCCAATTTACTAGTTGAATTAATATAGAAGATCTTTTATGTCAATTCTTGGATGTGAGTGAAAGTTTTAGCCTATTAACTCCTTAAGAGGTTCTATGTTGGTTCGACAAGGGCCCACCACCCCAACTAAGGTAAACCACATTGTATACATTCTGTGTGTTTGTAGTTTACAATAATGTGTGTGTGATTTGTCTTTATTTCATTCTCAGGATTAAGTATTGAGTTAATCAGTTTGGATTGGTGTGTATAGGCAAATGCTAGATCGAATATAAATTTTATTACCCAATGTTGAAGGTAGTTATCTCATGATTTGAAGTGTGGGAATGATATTTTAAGTTTATGATTGTAGTATCGCAGGGGACTATGAGACTTTATCTTTCATCTTCATGTGCTGTAATAAAGTCTTTTGGTTATACTGAATTTCCCTTGTGCTAGTTTGATTGAATTACATGAAGTTGAAGTTGGTTTTTGTTTCAAGAATGGTTGGAGTTGATTGTTTTAACTGCTACAGGAGACAAGATTATTAAAGTTCATCTTTTCAATACAAGTGACTAATATGAACAAACTTGTTTCTCTGAGACAACATCTCTTTGATTGACTGTTTGTCTAAGTTTTATTATCAGTTTTAGGTTCAGAGGATATTTTGAAGTATTTAGAGATCTTAGAAATGGAATTTTTATGTTATTAATTATTTCCTATATG
>ML811167.1:344838-366887 GCA_009831015.1 Picea engelmannii | reverse complement strand
AGAGCATGCGTGGGGGGTTAAGTAGTTCTGTTTTATGTCGCCATTGTATTGTATCACAATCGTTCTAATTTTTATATGGTTTTTGATAATAGTAATTTTTATAAGCGTGATGCACTTAGAACTCATGCGCTTCCTTGCGCGTTTTCAGCTGCCAATTGTAGTCCTTTATAACTAACCTTGTGCAGTTGTTCCTCTTGGGGTAAACGCATCTATTTTTCCTTAAATCTTGAATAGGTTTTACGTGAACAACTCCTTCGCTACCTTCCTTTTATGGCAGGGCCCAGCCAAGCATTTAAATGATATTACTTAACCGTTTCATCCACTTGTTAACAGTTTCTGGAAGAAAAGAAATGCAAAAAAAAAAAGGTGCTGGGTTTACTTTGATTTTGAAATATTTTTAAATAAAATGAAACAGACTTCTCTTCCCACTCCTGTTAAACCAGCGATTCTGGCTGCACCCTCGGTGTGATTGGTCAAAAAAATGCTGTTGTGTGTTAGTTATTAATAAAGGTGAAATTCAAGGATAATTTCACTGAATAGGGTAAGGGTAATATTATTACCTTTAAATTAATAAATGTTAGGGTCACCGATGATATATAATTCTGATGTGATTTTATATATTGTCATTTAAATGTTGTTATTTATAATTATTGGCATTTTTAAATATGGTTATTTTATATAATGTCCTCTTTATATATTGTTATTTTAAAGATGGTCATTTTAATATTGTTAGTGTTATAGAGTGTCACGTCTAAGTAGGAGGTCATATTGTTATTGTTAAACATGAAGATATTTATAATTGTGATGTTGTTTTTATATTTTGACAGTAGGGTAAGGGGGTTGACACTCGGGTGAAAACATTACTATCATTTTACTGTTATGAGCAATGATAATGTTTTGTAAGGTTATTGTAAAAGTATGGTAATATTGTTTAAATTGCAACGTGAATATTTTGTTTCAATTGCAATGGTAATACTTGCTTAAATTGCAATGCTAATATTGTTTAATAGCAATGTTAATGATGATGCTTAAACTGCAATGTTAACCTTGATTAAATTGCAATGTTAATATTGGTTAAATTGCAATGAAATGATGATGCTTAAACTGCCATGTTAACAGTGTTTAATTTGCAATGTTGATATTGTTTAAATTGCAATGTAATATTTGTTGAATTGAAGGGTTAATGATGATGTTTAAATTGCAATGATAATGTTTTGTAAGGTTATGGTAAAGTATGGTAATAAATTGGAAGGCAAGGTAAGATAATATGGAGAATGTAAATGTTTGGGGGTTTACCAATATGGTAAAGATATCGTGCTCAATTATTGCGATTAACAGAAAAATGCAATGTGCTTGTGTTTATTGCCGGTCCTTGAACTGGTGTAAAATGATTCTATAACTTAATAATGGGGGTTGAGATTATTGGTTTTTACCTTATGTTAAGGTAGTTTTCGGTTAATGATAATTAATGGAGAAGTTGGTCAGTAATCAATCACAGTCGGGGCGTAGGAATGTCCGGTCTTAGTTATTGGTTGGTCCTTGCATGATTCCTTTTTCTTGCACCTTCTGCAGAGGAGGAGGTCTTTCATTTATTTATTGGTCTGCCACGTTGTTAATGTCTTGTTGGGTCTTCTTGTATCGGGTGGGACGCAGACACCCCCAGGTAGCCTTAGGAGCTGTGTCTGTGTGTGAGCGTTTCGTGTAAGAATCCAGTGCCGTATCAAGAGTCTCGGGCCCTTTAAAGGCAGGGTTTCCACTCTTGCGACACACATGACGGAGTTACTAGTTTCTTCCTGAGCAGTCGGCCAGGAGCCTATCTTACCTTCTCTCTCTCCGGAGCAGAGAACTAAGATTAAACACCCTGCTTTCCTGTGCAGAAATAGTAGGATCTACTACTATGGATTCTTCCCTCTGTGTTCGTACTGTGCATGACCCAGTATGTTGTTAACTGTTGTGTTGTGCGCCTTGTGTCTAGGGTCTTAATGCTTGCAGTATCTGTTGTGTGCCTTGCATCTTCTTGATGGTGATCATCGTGGTGGCATCTAGTTAGTCGTCGGGTGGCGACATAGATTCAAGTGTGTCTGTTTCCCTTCTACACGCGTGCACACACTTTTAAAAAAAAATAAAAATTTTGCACCTGTTATCAGAGTTGTTGTCGTAACGAGGAAGGTCTTTACATTTTCTCATGACATGGTACATGTTTGAGGCTACATAACAATGAGGTTTGGCACATGGTTTTATGTAAGGGTTTATGGTATTTCGATTATGGATTTGTGATGTATTTCCAGAGGAATCTTGTTGGTTGTATTGATGTATGTTTTGGTATATGGTTGAGGTATATGTTGATTTAATGGATGAGACACTTAGTTGATGAGTTAGCATATACATGAGGTGTATGGTATGGTGATGTTGGGACATCTTGATGAGGTATATCTTGTCTTGTTATTAGTACATGATTTATACATGCTTGGTACATTGTTAGAGGCACTAGTTGGTAATATTGTTGGATATATTTGTAGTGAAATTGTAACATGGTTTATGGTTGATGTGGCATATAGATCTTGGTATTGGTGATGGTTGTGAGGTGTTGTGATGTGCATGGTTGATGAACTTGTGATGGTACATGTTGTGCTAGTTGTTGATGTACATGATTGGTTGATGATATTATTGTTACATGTTATTGGAATAGTTTGTTGGTTACATATTGTTGGTACAGTTGTTGTTACGGGTTTCTTGGTACAGGTTGTTATAGGTTGGTACTGGTTCACAGTCACAAAGTGAAAGTGATAGTGGTTGATTCAATGAAAGTGACAATGGTTGATTCAGTGACAGTGACAGGTTGTCTTCATTTGGCACTTATATTTCAAGGAGGCAATATGGGGAAAGGATAGGTGGTTGGATCCACCTTCCAATTGGATCCGGAGAACTAGAGAGTTGGAGCTTCCTTCAGGTTGAAGCCTAAGAATTAGGGGGTTGGATCCTCCTTCTTGTTGGAGCCAGAGAATTGGGTGGTTGGAGTTGGAGAACATAGGGGGTTGGAGCCTCCTTCTGGTTGGAGCTAGAGAATTGGAAGTTGGTTCTTCCTTGAATGTAATTATTAAAGACATATAAGAAAAGAATTATGTGGTTTTCTCCCGCATTGGGTTTCCACGTAAAATATTGGTGTACTGTGCATTGTGTGGATGTGTCTATTATTTTTTATTATGCACAGATGGATGTTAATGTTTTAGGATGCAATAATATATTAATGATGAACCGATGAAAATTGTTGAATAAGTTAAATGAATATACATTGTGGTTAAAAGGATTGATAAGTGGTATAAATTGTTGATTATTGATTCATCCCCCCTCTCAGTAATAAAACAACCATGTCTAGGAGAGTTGCATCCGCCTTTGTGTTAGCCATTTTTTCAATATATTATACTTTGATGAAGATAAAGAGGTAAAAACCCTTGACTTTGTGTTATTCTATCAACTTGAGGATTTGTACTTGGAGAGGAACAACTAGAGGCAAATATAGTTTTAGGATTTCCACCCTTTCCCTTGTCAGTATAATATTTACTTCGAGTATTTACTACCATTAGATCTTATTCAAGCATGAAATCTAAGGCAATGACAATTTATTCACTTCTTTTACCAAAGATGTTTTCCTGTGCCTTTTTTTTTACTTCACGGGTTCTCTCTTCATTATTGTCATCACAAAAGTTACACCAAGCCCTTGAGAGAATAGTGTTTGGTTGATTTCTCAAAACAAATTGAGAAGAATATTCATAGGGGACTGAATTTGTAGTGACCCCTTTCCTTTCAAAATAAATCATCTAATTGCTCATATCTTGAACTAGCCGCAAGACAGTTCAGATTTCAGTCTGCTTAACAAAGTATTCCTTAGGAGGACTTGTTCTTTGCATTTGTTCTTCATTCTCCAAACAAATTTGGAGTGAATACCTTAGGATTGTCACATTTTATCTTCTAACATATGACGATAAGAAGAGGGTAAGGCATTATAATACTGAACTAAAGAAAATTGATTATGAGGATAGATCAGTTCTGGGATCTGATTGTACAATTTGGTGAATCTATGATTAAAATATTGAATGGTTTCACCATTTGTAAAAATATTTTTATTATAATCCTTTAATAAATGTGTTGTATTCTTGGACTTCACATTTGTTGATTCAAACCAGTAAACTAATTCATCCCAACTAGAAAATACTTTGGGAGACAATTCAAAAAAATTAGCAACAACTTTCCCTTCATGAGAGTTAATAAATAATTGCATACAAGTACCATTATCATTTGATCCTATATTGTGACATGCATTATAAAATGCACTAAGATGTTCTTTAGTAGAAATAGTGCCATTTCCTAGAAATTTCGGCAAATGATCTTTGAATTTGGTAAGGGGATTAGTACCTAGAGCAAGATCTAGCGGTGAGGACACAAGACATGGTGTAGTTGTGGCATCTTACTCAATCTGGAATAAACCAAAATTATTGATTACCTTGGCATGATTAGTGGTAGACTAGACTGATATTTGATGGATAAATATACTTCCAATGAAAGAAGAGGCAGATGTCAGTAAAGAAAAAAATTGACCGGTCCCGAAAGAAGAACCAGAAGACGTCATTTTGAAGGTGATAGGAAGAAATGATATCAATGATTTGGAAGAATCAAACAAATACCTTTGATGTTTTCCTTATACGTGTTTGAGGAAAATGTTTCTTCTCCCTATCTTAGACACATGATTAATTTTTGGAGATAACCCTCTCGTTCTTCGAGAAAAATGAGAACCAGAGGACATAAGAAAAACTTTTTAACGAGGAGGTTGATTTCTATCCAACCTTTGTTGATCCTCCCATTGTTCTCTAATTATGATATCTTGAGAAATAACTTCCCAGGATTGATTAAGTCTAGCGCATGAGCGGGCTGTTTCCAAAATTGTGTTAAATAAGGTTAAAGAAATGTTGGTTTGATCATCTAAACCCTGTCCAATGTAAGTTTGATGCACAACAGGTATGGTCATGAAAACAAAAAATAATAAGAAAATAAATATAGTCAAATACATAAAATTTACAGTAATTACAACAGAAAGACACGAATACAAGAGAAATATTGAAGATTTTCCCAGTATGGTCACCAAATAAATGTTGATGAAAAAGAATGAATTATCTTGATACCAACATTTTTCATATTTTGCTTGGCTAGAGAAAAATAATCGGGATTGTCACCATGTGTTTATAGCCTCTTTTACAAAAATTTCAATTAATTCTCAAGAAATATGTCTTTGGAATTAATGTTTTTTTTATAATTTTAGTATGTCAAAATGAAAATAAAACATTCATAACAGAAAAATAATTTTGAATATTTTTTGAATAGATTTAAAAATAAAATATCCCATAAAGGCTACATAGAAAAACTCAAACGAGACTCAAAACCATCCAAATATTTTATTTATTCAAGTCTGAAATACAACAAAAAACATTCTTCATACGCCAAGGGTAAGGACCACAATGAAACTTAGCAATCAACAATGGTATATTACATCATACAATGACCACTGATATCATCAATTGAAACCAAGACTGAAACAATGCTGAAATGACAAGCACAAATGTCATTTCTTTAACTTTGCACAAAACCCTCAATCAATATTGAAAACTAATCCATAAATGTAACAAGAATCTGTAGACTATCAGAGACATGTGATCAACCTTGTGAAGTATATCAACAAATCAATACTTTTTGGCTCTCTGTGTTGCTTAATTTAGTAGGATCCTGCTATCAACAAGAAGTCCTTTTCACTTATGTATTTAAGATATGAATGAATTGGAAACGAAATCTCACTTAAGAAGCAAGAGCATACCTTATCAGAGTTGTTCTCTCTATCACCTCTCCCTTTTGCTTATCCCTTGAAATCTTCTTTTATTCTTTTCAAAGTAATTTGAGAAGTTAAACTAATTTTAGTTATGTCATTAACTAATTTTAGTTAATGGGGAAAACTTTATAAAATAATAATAATAATATTTAATGATACAGATAAATAAATACTAACTAACAGGTGGGGACCCCCTAATTATTCTTTTAATTTTCAAATAATTTTCTCCTTGTTCATCCTTCACTCTAATGCTTTCAAACATCCATTTAAATATAAACATAATTCATTTTAAAATCATCCCATATGAAAACTTTATAAACATCCTTGTCACTCCTGAATTATAAACATATTTATCAAAATAAATATATCGGTTTGTTTCCTTAGTCAAAGGCTGTCATAACATGTCAAAAATGAATATATCACCAACCTGTCTCAATATATACTGTTGTACAAATAATCAAAATGATAATCTATAAGTTTTAACAAACATACTACTATCCAAAAACATAATCATAACTATCCTCAACAGTAAAATATCAAAATAACACTGTAAAACTAGAAGTCATATTTTTGTGTCATGCAACTTACCTCTTCTCACTTCCCTGTGATTTTGTTGTTCTCATGACTTATGTTCCTTCATGCAATAGTGCCTTAACTCTTGTTTTTGAAGCTTCTGGATGCATGCCCTCAAAGGAATTGTATTTACTTTCAAATTTCTGACATAAGGCATGGGAAGTAACTGAGTGTGATGAGGTTATTGATTGATCATAATTGACAAATTGGGCAGGTCATTTTCCTTTACTAGGATTGGGTTCTTGGGCTAGATATTTGAGCTTCTTTAATGGTTGTTGAATGGAATGGGAATTCGAAGCTTCTAATGTAATATGGAGTGTTGGACACTTTGGAAGAGGTGGAGGTAAGGGAAAGGAGGAAGTAGGCCATCCTTGAGCTTGATGCTAAAGAGGATTTACAATTTCATTCCAGCCATCGTTGGATGGAATCTCATGTGGTAATGAAACATGTGGTTGCACAAGGACTCTAGAAATATTTGGATGGGGTTGAATGGGTGTAATTTGAGGTGCGGGATAGGGTTGGAAAGCCCCTTGTCCTGATAAATTCGAGAAACTAGTCTGTAGGAGTTGATTAAACTCCTCAGAGTCAACATTGAAATGTATCGAAAAGCGAATCCTTTTATTTCCCCAAAATTCATTAGGTATCATTCCTCTTCCCATGTTTCCTCTTCCATCACTACCTCTGTTGAAACTCATCTATAATGTAAAGAAAAGTTAAAGTATGCATACCATAGCTAATAATCATCAAACACTATTTACACAACATAATTTAGAATAACTCTGTGGAAAAGAAAACAAACATGCATGCAACCATGCACATATAGGGAAACAATCAAAATATCAATTTTTTTATTTAACCCTTCTTCATTTCACACATAAATTATTATTTAAGAACGTGAGAATATAAATGAATTTGGGAATATGGTAGGGTTTGTAGTGTGTGAAAAATGCAATAATGATATGGAAATTAAATGATACGTGTTCATAATAAATTGTGTAAAATATCTATGAAGTCTATTTCCTTCCTATGATATCTTCATATATGCTTCATCAAATATCCATCATTGTTGATATTAATAATTAAGTATGCATCGGGGGGAAGAGAGGTGATTTTAAAATGGAAGTGGAAATGGGAGCTAGGAATAACTACAGAAAATGAAAATATGGAGGGATTTGGCCCTAGGAAAAACTTAAATTTTTAACCATGCCACAACATCATTATGATTATGAACTCATCATATATCAACCATTAAAGCTATTTCCCTTTAATATTAATATCAATCTGATAGCAGAACCTTCTAATATTTATATATCAGAGGGGGTGGGGGGTGGGGGGGGTGGGAATAAATGATTTCTTGAAATGATAAATGAATATGGGAATATGGGAATAATAAATTTTGGAATGAGGGGATTGGCCCTGTAGAATTAAAATTAAATATGTATCCCCTTTTAAAAAAAAAATCAGCACGTTATTTAAAATCTAAAATCATCTCATTACCCAAAATCTATAAACTTTTTTCCAATAATATATTTATGTTCGGAAAAAAAAATTCCAATAGAGAAATGTGTTGGACAGACTAGGCACCATCATAAAATGAAGGTGTTTTCTTAAATTATCATGCTAACAACCAATGTATTGACATAATTAATAACCAACAAGTCTCTATGAAGTTCAAAATGAGAAAATTATTCACATATTTTTTTCAAATTCAGAACCCCGTCATAATCCCGTAACCTGATAAAATATTTAATTTATTGAAGTCCAAATTGAAACAATTCCAATTAATTTCTATCTGCAACAAAACTCACAGGTATAGCCAACACTTTTCCATTTCTTCATCATACAAACATTTTGTTTTTCAATAGAAAAAATGGATCATCACTCTGTGTGAAGGCACCACATAAATATGTTGAATGTACCATATAAAAATCATTTCCAAAAATAGACTCCACACATTTTCCTTCCATTCTAACCAAAATCAAACTCGAGTTGAAACTTCTCGTTATGAGAAATACGAATTGGAGAATATTAGGGCTTCAACACCCAAAACCGATCTATATTTTTAACAACTATAACGAGTGCATAAGCTAGGGCTATGTAGGAAGGATAAAAAAATCGTTCCCTTGCAAGATGACTCGAAATTGACTGTACATATATCCCTTGAATCGACCCTACTAGAGACCAAAATATTTGGAAGAGGAGAGCACAAAAGTGAATACCAAAGGAGGTTTGAAACTGGTAGGCCAAACTCTAGGTAGTGGGTATAACCCAAAAAATCATAGAGTGTATAATATTTTTGTGGCATGGTGATGAGATCATTTTGTAAGCGGAGTAACACTGGAGATAAAAAATGAACAACATTCAAACTATGTTAATATAGTAGAGACATTATGGGGTTCAACATGAAGTTAAGGGTAATGAATACTAGTAGAGTTTTTCACCCAATATGGCATCAAAATATATCAAAGGAGAAGCCATAGGACTCATTGTAAAAACCAAGAAGCATTTATTTCTTTTCAATAGAAAAAAACAGACAAGGTTTTAATATTATCATTCTCTGTAGCAAAAAGAAACCACGAAATAAAACCAACAACAAGCAACAAGTTCATTTGCCTTTACATAGAGATACACCAAAAATATTACTTCAAATTTACAATGCATTTGATGAGAATAGATACAAGAAACATACCTTCACCAACATGTTTTCTTTAGGCAAAGATGATTTTTAGTGACAAAAAGTCGAGGGTTAGGGTTTGAATAAAATTTTATCCTCACAAAGCTCAATTTCACAGACCCAACAAAATGAAAATGTGTGAATGTGCAGGGTTGTAAACTCAATGAAGAACTTGCGTTCATGCATTCAATGCATGAGGTTCACGTCGCCTCAACATTTAATTTCTTTTTCATTGTCACATTTCCACTAGCCCACTACATCCAATAGAAAAGAAACATATCATGCCATGTATGAAAAATTTCATGTGCTTCATCCATATCATCATTACTTTATGCCCTCAGAATAACATCCAGTTCAATATCATTTCAAATAAAACCCACATTCAGTGTCAAACCTTATGTCACGATGGTATATACTTGGCATAACAATTTCTTCAAACAAGGTTTGAATAACATCAATGGGCCATATCAAAATCAATATGAATGAATACGATATACCACATTCATCGTGTTGGAAAGAAAATCTAACCTTTTAAAACTTGTAAAATCACCCTTTGAATATAAAATATACACATGAGGGCTCAAAACTATATAAGGTCGTATTATAATGCATAGATTGATACTCTATGTTGGGTTGTTATGATATGTTAAACAAATTTTCAAAGTAGGAATAACCATTTCACTTGCAATGACTTAAATATGTCATAACATTCAATATGATGCCAACCCCTTTTTCGCTTTAAAAAATGAAACAATTATTAATTTTATGAAAATAATATGTCATGGGTGCTCATCCATTTGTTTCTACTAAACAAAGATGGAAACTTATGCCTTTAAAACATCACTTATGGAGAAAAGTATATCGATGAAACTGAAGAATACTGGAATGACCTTCATTAGAACCAATGCATGGCCATTTTTTCTTTCTTCCATATAGGGAGTCCCCACCTATAGCTAAGTATTTCTTATTTATTGATAGATAGTAAAAAGTTTCTTTTAGTTCCTCGCAACTATTTGCAGGTTGGTGGCTAATTGATGATTTTTAGAGTCAACAAGGACTAGTGAAGAAAGAGTCTATGCTGTAGAGGAATGGGTACGAGGTTTCTTTGGTATTCTCCCAATGATGACTACCTCATCCTCCTCCCGATATCATATTTTCTCTGGTTCTTGAACCTTTTTTCTAGCTCTTCTCTTGGTCGTTATAGGCGTATCCTTTTGCACTATAGGGGAGACAAATTTCTTCCTATTACATCGCCCAACTCCTTTTTGTTTCCTCTTTTTATTTATATTCAAGCTATTGGTCTCTGGTATATCAGTCATTTCCTTTGTATCAATTCCCTCCCCTTCAACTAATTCCTCCTATGGAACCCTCTTCTTTCATGGGGGTGAGGTAGACATAGTTCTTCCAAAGGAAGCTTCACCATTTGGAGAGTTAAGGTTCCTTATGCAACAATATGTGCTTGTAATTTGTTCCATAATAGGAAATGACCCTATTAGTGTCCTATAAATAGGTTGTTAGGATTTGAATAAGATTATAGGATAAAGTCATGTTTTGGTTAAATAAGAACATTGTATGATTTTTTCTTAAATCATGAGTCATAGGTTTGCTTGTCATGGGAAGGGTTTTCTTTTTTAATCATGTAACTTACGGTTTTTTTTGGCCAAGATGTGGGTTTTCATGTCACTAAAAGGTTGTTATGAAAGATCACGATGTTGATTCAAGTTAGTCAGAGTCAGTCTTGTCAAAGTTATAACGATTTCATGAAATCAAATCTATTAAGGACATGTAGTATCATCAAGAAAACCATTGCGCAACGCGAGTTGTTGTACAACATCCTAATGTTGTGTATAGAGGTATGATGAGGTATGATGGAAATAATTCATGATTTAATTGAAATTATCTTTCAAATTTATCCTCCCTCAAGGTAAAGAAAGCATCAAGAAATCGTTTTTATTCATTAACATTTTCAAAACCTCCCGGCCAAGCTTGTTATAGAGAGGACCCTATTGTTCATTGTTGCAAACAATTCCCTGTTGTCATTTGTTGTTGTGCACTGTGCAATAATTACTATCTTAATTTTCTGTGCATAGGTTATTGTATTCATTTGTTCAACAAACTTTTTTTCTCTCATTTTCTACATACATGATCTAGAGTATCAGAATTTGAAGTGTTGATACAACAAGTTGAAAATTGCAATATATTGTTTCACACCTATTCTAATCACCGCTACACATAGTTATAGTTTACACAGGGTTGAAATATACCAACATCATGACAACTCCATAGCATAGAAGAAAGAATGTAAAGGGTGGTGACATCATGATATTTAAATTTAAATATCAGACCCAAAGTTTAAATTTAGTAAACACAGACCCAAGAATTAGAGCATCCTTTGAATAAGTCAATTTCATCAGATTTTTTGAGAAACTTCAGGGGTACAATAGACATCTGGTGAAGGAGTTTGCAAAGAATTTTGATGGCACTAAGGCTAAGGTGGGAAACCTCCAATTGCAAGTTTCTGAAGATAACATTGTTGTTGCAACAAAAATCCTTGCTCATGGTGAACAATGGTTCAAAGGTATGTAGTTAGACATGTCTTACTATCATGATTTTCTGAAGCCTAAATTTAGAAATACTAAATTTTGAGCTATCATACCCAGAGAGCTTTTATTGGAAAGTCATAGTGGTTTTTTGAGGGTTATCCAAAGGTTTTTAACATGTGAAGGGAGATTTAATAGGGTTTACCAATATCATATCAGGCTCTTAATTCACTTCACTGGTAAGAATCTTTTGAATCTACCATATTACCTTTTCAGAAGTCTAGGAAAAATGGCTGAAAAAGTACAACTAAGGAGAGAGCAAGGAGATTCTAGCCTCTTCCATTTTTCTTTGATCAAAATGTTAGTATTATAATAACTGAGAAAGAGAAATCAAGACTGGGAGTCTTTTCTAAATTTATCAAGCATAGAAATAGATTCCCTAGGCAACCCACAAAGCTTAATAAATACACCCTTATCAGTCAAAATAACTGCAACATCAATTCCTGAGAGTTATGTTAAGAAAAGGGAAAAAGATACTGAAGAGCATGTAGCAAGTCAGCAGGCTAAAAATAAAGGGAAGAAACTCCAATTCTCTCCAAAAGTGATTGAAGCTCCTAGTAAACCACTCACCAGGTCTACAACAAAGAGAATGCCTATTATACATACATCACAGGAAACTAATGAGACTCCAAAAGCCTTCATACAACAAACTCTCTTAGATACCAGAGACACTTCAATTATTGAGTTGCAAAAAAATTTGAAGAAGGCTCACTCTTTCATAGCACAGTTGCAACATGAAAATAGAGAACTGAAGAAGAATTCTCTAGAAAAGGCTTTCAGGAAAGATACTTCTGTGATAAGAGAAAGGTTAGCACTATCAACCCCAACTGGTTCTAAAAAAAGGATTAAAGGGAAAGCAGTAGAACAGACTCCAGAGGTAAAGGAGATTCCTAAGCCTAATGTTCCTTTAACAAGGTCCTCAACTAGGAAATTGTTGCATCAAGAGGAAATCCCAGCACAGAATTAGCCAGAAGAAAAGAAATATAATGAAGGAAAGAACATTTTCAAGAGGCTGAATAAACATCTCATAGAAGAAAAAAATGTGATAGTTCAACTTAGAGAGGGAGATATGGAATTCAAAATGAAGTTTGTGGAACACCTAAAAGACTGTGGACCTGCAATAGACAATGGTGCATCAATGGTGAGAAGAACCTTGCCATTACACATACAGTTGAAGAGTTTTTATCAACAAAACCTCATTTTGAGGAAAGAGAACAAGGCCTTCAAGTAAAGCTTGCAATAGCTAGAGATGGGAAAGAAGGGAAAGCTTGACTTGCTAACTAAAGTAGCAGAGAATTGAACCACTGAGACATAGTTGACACATTTTTGTCATTTTGCCATTTTGACTTCTTTTTTTCAAAAGGGCTCACATAAAAAAGAATATTATTCTATCAAAAAGGCATTATTACTGATGGTGAGATCTTTTTTCTACCTACGATGGGGTATTTTTTACTTAAAATATTTTTTTACAGTTGTGCAATGAATTTGTTGCGCAACTATGATAGTATGATTTTCAAAGCAACAAGAAGTGTTTTGATTGTCAGTCCTTAATCAAGTGTTTTCATAAGGATGGTAAGTTAGAGAAAATTGAAGATGTAGCATCCATGAACAATTTCATCAGTAAGAGGAAATTATGGTCTCATATTTACAGTTTGATGTGATCGAAAGTAAACACGGGATGACAAACCACTTGTCGTTGTGCAAACTCTACTGCATTTTTCCTGTAGGTGGTGATTGTGCAGCGAATCTGCTGCACAACAGTGATAGAATGCCATCTCATCTCCAACATACATTAGTAGTGGAAATATTGATTTTGGGTTTCATTTATTGTCATATCAAAGTCGTTATAGTTTAATTAAATGATTCCAAGTCGAATCCTTCTCTTTAGCAGTTCCTTAAAGATTTCATGTTGATTATGTGCAACTGTTAGAACTGTTGTAGGATCATAGTTGGATCTGAATTTGATACTATAGACATATGTTTTGTATATATACGGGAAGTCATAAAAACACAGGGGTTGGCGAGTGTGGAAAAGAATATTATTGAACATTTTGTAATCTCTCCTTGTTGTTAATGAAAATTGTTGGATCAGAAGTCCTTGAGTTTTGACCACAGAGATACATGTGATTGTAACATTTTACGCATGTGATTCCTCAATATTTTCTTTCATGTTTTATACTTGATATTGTATTTTTCCTTCTCTATGATGATGTGAAATACATGTATCATAACTCATCTTTATCATATGTTCTGTTGTATGTAGTTCGAGTTGTACTTCTGCTATAATTTCTTTGAGATTCATCCTTGTTAGATGCCTTGACGGATTATTTTTTTCTCTGTAACCTGCTATCTACAACATATCTATTTGGCTTAGAATATTACTTTTTATCTTTCCTCTGTTCAGTCTTTTTTCAAATTTACCAAGTATCCAACAAGTTTTTATTGACTTTTGACTTTAGTGACTCCATAGCCCAATGTACTTTTTTCTCATATTGTCACCAACCCTATAAATTCATTTATCTTATAGATATAGCCTTTGAGTTAAACCAAATTAATCCTTTCAGCGATTGATTTGAAGAGAGAGAGCCCTCTTTGGTTGGAAGGGCTAGCTTCCAGCCCCAAGTTGGATTTAAGGTTACTCATGTACCTATTTCCTCCTCAGCCAAGGAAATTACAGAGAGCTAACAGACCCCAAGTATGATTTTGTTTCTTTAATCCATCCTCAATAAGAAGTTTAATTATTACATTATGAAATAAGCTATGTTCCACATTAATAGGGTGTGAATGGAAATGGGTCACCATTTTAGCGAGGATATTCCATAAATAGAATGGAGGATTGACTCTTTCTCCTTGAAAATGAAACAAAAAGCACATATTTTACAAGAAGGTTACTACATGTCTTCCTTTGCAAGTTATAAAATTTTGTACAGTGACTAAGACGTCCCTCCTTTCCTACTTCATCCATGACTATAGAATAACCTTTCTCCAGTCAGGGTTCTTCTTGGATAATATAATATATTGATTCCAATTTTTCCCTCTTATCATCATCCCCTTAACCCTTCATTCACCATCTTGTGGAAGCTTAGTGATAACTTCTATGGACTCCTCGAATATTGAAAGAATCAAATTTTGTATCCTTGTCATTCCCCCATCGAAACTCTTAGCAAAGGCCCTCATTGCTTTACCTGTTGGAACATCAATCATTGATGGTTCATCATGCATATATTGGGTTTAGTTGGTACAGAGGTTGACCTACATATGGATATAGTTGGTTGCATGATCGAACAACACACTACATGATCCGTAAACAAGAGGCTTATGGCCTATCCATCTCACCAACACAGGAATATATGTGAAACGAATATAACCTTAGCTCTTTGGATGACAGAAAATACTTGACCAATCAAGCCATAAGATGAGTTGTACCAAATACAAACGACATCCACTACTGGGAATTCGATTCATAAAAAATAAGTTAGAAAGTTGTGATAAGTCGGGTCGAGGCAATGTAAGTCAACCAAGTCGACTTGACCCAAGTAGGATTTACCCAATTTGAATTTACCCAAGTTAGATTTACCCATTTCGAATTTATCCAAGTCAAGTCAACTAAGGGATCTCTTTTGGACGACTAAGGAAGGGAAATTGACCAAAGGGGAATCCAAGTTGAACTGAGTTGAACCATGGGAAAACAAAATATATGAGGGCCTGATTCAGTGCCCAAACGTGAAGGGAAAAATTGGGAAAGTTGAATTTAGTGACCAACAGTTGAAAGGAAAGTATGTAGAGAGAATTTGATGACCAACGACATGTAAAAACATTTAAAGAGTTATTTCGGTGACCCACGACGAATAGAAAACATCCTAGAGATATTTTGGCAACCCACGATGAGTCAAAAACATTGGGAAGTCAATTTCAACATTCAACGACAAAGAAAAACATATGTGCAAATTTTTGGCCGACGAGTGGGAAAAAATGTGTATATGGTCTGTGGGAAGTTAATAAACACCTCAAAATCCCAGACTTCGATATATATATATATATGGGAAAAAGGAATGGGAAAAAGGAAAACGCCCCACTAAGTCGAGAATGTGCCCAATGACTCAAAAATGAAATTAGAAATACCCAATGAAATAACAATGTCTTGGGAAGGAGGGTTGCTCATTTCCAACCCTGGAATCAACGTACAAGTGTGGTTAAAGAGTTGTTAGTCTATTTACTAACCCATGAGAACCATATTAACATAAAACTATCTCTACCCAAACGACACAAAGTTCTCGTCGCTAAAACATATACAGACAACCATCAAATTACAGTGCACACCAATTACCATTCATAAACAAATACAACCACAAAAAATCATCACACATAAACTCTGAATTTACTCTGGAAAACCAACATTCTTCTGTCTTCAAACATGTTGTTATTTATTCAACAATGGGAAGTTATAGGCTCTCTGGTTCATCTCTATTCTCCTCAGTGACATCTGGGCACCCTCTCTATATCATTCACATCCAAAGCACCCCTTTCTCATTGTGGGGATACATGAAATAGAATACAAGTCGACTATGAGGATAGTTGTAATGTCAGGCATCCCCAATGCTTCAACTTCTCTCCAGTTCATTTCTCCTTCATTTCTTTATTTGTTTTCTTTTATCCCATGTGGAAAAAGCTATTATGAGAGTCTCATTATTCCTTTACATACAACAATATGCCACCCAAATTTGCATATATTACATACAAAATGGACATAAATAATGATGGAATGGGGCCCTTCACGCCAAGAAGTCGATCTCCTTCGTCATCCATAAACTTAAGCTTTGCCTGTGTTGATCATCTTAGAGTCCAGTTCCAATAACCAATTGTTCTTGTTAGATATGATTTGGATCACACCTACCCATTGGGAGGATTTTGGTCCACAAAATATGCCAAGGATAGATGAGGGAACTTTCTTGTGATATGGTTCCTCATACCACTTCACTTTCCTTGCATTTTTTCCTTTGAGACTAATCTTCCAGATTTCTTACTGTCATTTGTGATTCATGCACTCCTTGTGCTAAAAAATTGTGTCTTCCTTAACCTCCTCAAGTCCATGAGGTGCAAGGTCTTCAAAAGTTGGAATAACCTAATGTTCTCCCTCCTCATCCAGCATGGAGGGTTCAAACAACTTCAAATTTTCCATGTTCACCATTGATCTTATCTGCATATAAGGTGGAAGTTTCATTCTGAAGGCACTTTCATTAAATTTCTCAATGATATCAAATGGTCCATATCTAAGGGTCTTGAGTTTATTTATTGGTCCTTGCAGTTGTTCCTTACAAACATAGAGCAACACCTTGTCTCCAACATGGAACTTATGACGTTCCTTGTGTTGATCGTGTTTGACTTTGTACATGTTGGAGCTGCCTTTGTTTTTTCTAGCCCGTCACAAGTTTCATTCTTAATGCTCAAAATCTAAAGATGGTTTTCATATTTTTCCTTTGAGATATCGAGATCTCTGAAGTTTTATCATGCGAGCAGTGATGATTATTATACTCTCGAAACGAGTCCTAATTTTCGTTAAAAATTTTCCTCTTTGTTCTACCTCGAGATCTCGTAGGTCGGATACTGTAAGCCATATAAGTCACACACCCCGAGCTACGAAACAATGAAATCGTTTTAATATTTTACTCAGGACAATAACAAGTGTAAAATTTTCCCTAACCCATGTTTAAACGTCGTTGGGGTTTCGCACCTCGACGTTCTCCAAATCCAAAAATTTAATGTCATAGCCCTGATAGCCGAGAACACGAGGTCCTTATTTTAGTAACCCGTGTCAAGGTTAAAGGTAAAAGTTAAACCATGGTAAACGTTTCTGTCGGCATTTCGCCACTCGGCGTTTTCCTTTTCAAAAGTTACACCGTCTAAACCCTGACTCGCGAAATCACGATAAGGATATAAATGAAATTAATTAATTACTAAATCCGAGTTTATCTTCCCTTTTTATTTATCGCGATCTCGCGGTTTCGCAGCTCGACATGCAAACCTCCCAGAAACTTGTTTTCGAAGCTCCGAGTCACGATAGGGCGAATATAATAATTATGAAATTAATCAAGCCCCCTAATCACGATTTCATTTTTATTAACCAAAATCGATCATCGCAGTCTCGGGTGTTAGAGGTTCAAAGTGTTAAAGTAAAATCCCCGATATAGCGAGTACCAAAACATTGATTAACGTTGGTAAAACTAGATTAATTAAGATAAATCGATACATATCCCGTTTTTCGATGCTTGCACGATTTATGAGGTAGCCTTATTCATTCCATACGCCAACTGATATTTTAAACTGCCAAAAATTATGGCATTAATTAGGAAATAGGGAAAATCGACGAATAAAGATCGCATTTTTATGGCAAAATTTATTTCTAAATATGATTTGACAGGCCTGTTCTGAAAGGTACCGAGTTTTCAAATATATATAAGAGTTTTGGTTCATTATAACAAATGCATTTTCGTATTATGCAAAGCACAGTATCTCATAGAAAACTGACTTCTGTATGTATACGTATTTCTATCGCAGAAGAGCTAAAGCACAATCCCCAGCCATGGCTCCGCGAAAAGCATCCAAATCCAGTGTTGAGGTTTCGGAACAGGGCTCGGACAATGTTGTTGATACTTCACCTCGAAGTATCGACTCGGTCCTGAATTGATCCTTCATTTCAGATGTTCTGCAAGAAGAATTGGTGGATTATTCCGATGACTCCAGTGACAATGAAAAAGATGATATAACCACCAAGTAAAAAATAGTCATCCAATCCAGAATGCACAGAGTAGCAGCCAGGCCATGACTATTTCCATATTATGATATGGTCCAATGGGCATTGGACCATGTTGACATACCAACCAGAACCATTATGAATGAGCAGAAAGTCACCATCAGGACTTTCAGGCTAGAACATCTACAAGCCATGTATAAGCTGCCCACAACGTCCGAATATACATATGGCACCGAATTCTTGGACGAATTCAAGTGGAAGGAATGCATACAGTATGATAAAACCATGTCCATTTTAATAAAAGATTGGGTTTCGCACACCGCGAAGTTCAACGCTGATAGCCACGACGTATATTCAATAGCCTCCTTAGAACCACAGTACAAGTATGTTTCCATGATGACATGTAGGTTATATGGGAGGGAATACACCTCACATTTTTATCTTCCATGGGTGCCTCTAATGTTTCAGGTTGCCGAAGGCAGTTCCTTTGACTGGGCGAAAATACTCTCCGACAGCTTGACCAGTTGGGTCATAGAGTATCGGGAGCAGAAAAAAAGCGGAAAGGCATCTTCATTCTTCATGTCTGCATACATTATGGATTTCGTTTGTTTTTTGACACCGTTTCCCTTAACGAGTTGGAGTTGGACTCCAGCAGAAGACGATCCCATACACGTCTATCATTCAAAACTATGGGAAAACAAAGCTACAAATTTCGTGTACGAAATCTTCAACTGGGTGATGGTGCCTCTACATGTCACTATTTTTGGTCACCCACCACCCAGGATTTCAGACAGTATAGTGAAAAATATGAGCAGCATAGCCGACTAGTATGTGGAGGTCGAATTTTCATACCTCAGATTTTTTGGGGCTTCTATTCCCCTGTATGCACTGCCATTATTCATTCCCGACAAGTTGGCTTGTCGCGAGGTTGCCAGAAAAACAGTAATCGGTGGTATAAGAAAGGAGCTTAAAGGATATTCAAAGAAGGTATGGCCACCTTTTCCTGTTCATTTAAATTCTTATTCTTTATTAGATTTCGGGCATGCCAAAGCCGAGGCAGCAGCCCTGGAAGACCTAGATTTGGTCTCCATTGAATACAAGAAGCACGATCCACAAAGGTTTGTGAGCAATCATTTGGCCAGTTGCGGGCTCAAGAGATTTGAGCACGAGAATTCACCCTCGGATGACATTTTCCGAGGCGCAAGGTCCTATGCCGAGATCCTAGCTCAGATACAAACCTTGGCACCCGAGGAGAGAGCCGATGTTCTGAAGTTCCAAGAACATCGATGTAGTTGTCTTCCCGCAGTATTGCGGGGTGAGAGTCCAGCTACGACAGAGATCAAACAAAAGGATGTTGAGGGTTCTAAGGATGCGAACCCCGATCAAGAAAAACACCAGGATGAGGGAGAGCAAACCAAGAGTCCGAAAGAAGAACTAAAAAATCCCAACCCTCCGAAGAAGCAGAGTCCGGTTACTACTCCGGGAAAATCAGCAAAACAGGTCAGAGAACCCATCACATCAGTTACTCCCTTGCAGTCGACTCAAGGAAATATTGACATAGGGTGGATCTTCAATGAAGAGTTGAGGCCTATAAAGGGTAGAAGAGCTCCCTCCGAATGAGTTCTTCTTCGATAAGAAGAGAAAAGCAGTGGTAAAGAGAGAATTTTACCAAGAAGGAGAGTCGACAGCCAAGAAATACAAATTCATAACTGATGGGAAGGACAAGAAAAATGAACAATTCATGATCGAGATAGTAGGGACATTAAGATCATATGCCTCAGCGAATCAGTTTTCAGTCAGACTTTTAAAAAACCAGCTGAAAAGAAAGAATTGCCTCATCAAGACCCTGAAAGCTAGACTAGCCACAACAACGGAGACTTCCAAAGACCAAGCGAGTGTGGGTATAGAGAAAGCAAGGTTGGCCGATAAAAATGAGATAGAGCTTCTCAAGTCTAAGCTCGAACAAGCGCAGCTGGTGGTTCAGGATGGTCAGATACAAGCGAGTCAAAAAAAAGATTTGATCCAGCAGCTGCAGGCTAGGGTGGAAATCGCCGAAAGCAAGGTGATAGATATCGGGATGTTTCAGTCCCAGGCGATGGAGATTCGGGGCAGAGTCTCTGTGGCTCAACAAAAATTGCTCGACAAGGTAGGGGAGATTCAGGACAATTGCTTGCTGGTTAATCGAGTTTTGGAGAACTTATCTGCCAGAGAAAGGGAAGTGGGAGCAGGACGGGTCGCCTTCCAAGAGGCTTTAATAGCCACAAACAACAGGGGTTCGGGAAGTACTCCCAGGTTCACCATTTCAGAACAAACCAGAGGAAACATTCTATTAAAAGAATGGGAACACAACATCGCCGAAGGCAAGCAGCAAGCCAAAAAGATAACGAATTCCTTAGAAGAAGCTTTTCGTTCTATAGACGGCGATCTCCTAGACATTGAGAGCGGAGGTAATGTTGAGGCGTTGATGAAAATGGATATGGAAAAAATCTCGCTTGATCTGAGGGAAAAAGAGGAAAGAGATTCGAGAGAGATTTCCCAAGTGACTATGGTGGACATAGTCCAAATAGACAAATGCATTATTAGACCAAGCACGCAATTATGCACCATCGACATCATAGACGGACAGATGGAAGACAGGCTGCCACAATTAGCTCGAGAGTGTTACTTCTTTGGAGCCAACTGTCAAGCAGAACCGTCGCGACTGATATCTCAGCTGGTTGAAAGATGTGTCGCCTGTACTGAGCATGCATGAGGACAAACGTCTGGCACGTGAAGACAGAGAAGAAGAAATGGAGCGATTGCTCTCCTCCCTGTCATAACCAAAATTTTGTGACGAATGAGATTCTGTCTTATTTGTAAAACTGTATAAATATACCACAGAAAGAAAAGAAAAAGGCTGGACCTTTTTATGTCGACTGTAACATAGTTTTTTACAATTTTTGAGAGTTAATACAAAGCAAATCCAAAGATTCTCAATTCCGTCACGAATGTGTTATGAGTTTGTTTCCTTGTATCTCATATTTTCATTTCATTTCATATTCATAACTGATGAATGCTTCGTTATAATTTAGTACGACCAATACTATAGCGAATGAATTTTGGTTTTCTGTAATTGTTTACTATTTTTCCTCTGTACCAGCTATCAGCGGGTGTAAGACCTGATCCGGATTATTTTCGGCACGAAATGAGAGCGGAGATATAATAAATAAATGCACAGAGATATCGCGTATATCCAATAACATAATCAAAATATATCAGAGATGCAACCATAAATACAGAGATACAGTAATACACGATTTCTATTAATGAAATAAATGTACAGAGACTGTAAAATACAAAGTGAAAGACTCGCTAGAATGGTGGTAGCTTATCTCTGAGAAGAGATGTGGTTGCTACTCGCATCCGTGAGAAGATCATTACAATGAGGCTCTGGAGGCCTTTTTACAATAAGAAGGAATGCCAAAAACCCTAGACATCCAAAAACCTAACCCTGGGAGATGAAGCGCCAAAAGTCATGTGGGCCCCGTTTGGGTAAGTTGGTGCATCAACTTCCCGGGGTCGTAACTTTTGCATACG
>ML811167.1:264089-280980 GCA_009831015.1 Picea engelmannii | reverse complement strand
GGATATCGGTGGCCACCCACCTTTTCCGACTGGCTCAAAACAGTTTTCTGGCAATTTTGGCAATTTACTATTTTTAGCAGGTTTTAACTTCCGGGGCCATTTTGAGGGTCTAAATGAAGGTTTTTTGAGATCGAGGTTCTCAAAGATAGCCAAATACATGATTGAGCCCCCAAAATGAATCTCCTCGATGATACCTTTCCAACGAGCTATCACACGCCTAAAACGGAGATCGTATGCAAAAGTTACGACCCCGGGAAGTTGATGTACTAACTTACCCAAACGGGGCCCACATGACTTTTGGCGCTTCATCTCCTAGGGTTAGGTTTTTGGATGCCTATGACTTTTGGCATTCTCGTCTATTGTAAAAATGCCTCTAGAGCCTCATTGTAATCATCTTCTCACAGATGCGAGTAGCAGCCACATCTCTTCTCAGAGATAAGCTACGAGCGCCCTAGCTAGTTTATTTCCATTCTGTCTGTAAGCATATTTCAGTCATTTGTTATTAATGAAATGAAGTCTTATTTCCGTTGCATCTCTGTGTTTATGTGTATTTCTATATTTCATTGTGTTCCTACATAAATCTGGATCACTAGGGGTTTCAACAATCACAATTGGAAAACGTGTTCACAGTGGGACATTCATCGGACTGAAGTAGTCAATGATGTAACATACTCTTCCAACGAGTCAGAATTCCTTCATTAATGAGATTCCAACCATTACTTCCCAGTTTCAATGGTCTAACAATGAGCTTTCTAGTCACAAATTATGTTCTAGTCGTTCGGGGGCCTCAAGCTAATGGTTATAATGCCTCTAACGGTCATGTCACTCCACCATGGAAAAGTGCCAATGTGCACTATACTGATATTCCAATGAAGTTCATATTTTGTGCATTTTCCTTCTACGAAGTGTTCTTTGGAGATTCCTGCAACTTTTCAAGATTTTCTTTCTTCTTATTGAGTTTCCTTGTTTTCTTATCAGTGATTGGCGCCTCGGTATTCCTTTTTCCATTTTTATTCTTATTTTCTCTTGGCATAGTGACTTTTCACTGTTGATGGTCTTTCCTAGGGTTTGAGTGTAACATTTCTTCTCTTTCTGGAGTAGGTGCTCTACTTTCTTGTACATAAAGATGTTCCAAGTCTTCCTGTGTTCCTTCAACTTTGATATCCATTTCTCTGGTCCTCAGTAGCTTCGAATGATTTTCTTGTTCTTTTAATAAGTGTGTTATTCTCCTAGCCATGAAGTTTCTTAGGTCTTTCTTTTTCTTTTCTAGAGCTTCCTCTTCTTCTTTCCTTTGGATATGGTCTTTCTCAATGCAGGTCTTCCCTAACAAAACTGGAAATTGGGCGTTTCTCTCAACAAACTTAATAAACTCAAATTGTTCTTCTATCATTGTTCCGTGAACAATCATAGATACCCGAGTAAGTCTTCTACATAGGGTTATCAATTTTCCTTTAAACAAGACTATTTCTCCCAATGAAGGAACCATAGCAGGATTTCCTAAAATTTCCCAAGTTCTTTCTATCATGATATTCACCTATGTTTCCTCATCCAGAACACAGTCAATGTCAAAGTCTCCTATTCTTACTTCTATCTGTTCTTTCTTGTTCATGATATTTGATAAAATGTCATCATTATGCTCATTCAAGGTTTCTTTTATCTTTAGTAATACAATCTTTGATCCCTTCTGGGGTCTGTCATAATCTTAGTCTCTTGGCCTTTCTTAGGGTTTTCTTATTCCATATTCATTCTTTCAAGCTTAGTAATCATTCTAGAGCAATCCAAAACTTCATGATCCATAGCTTTACAACAAAGACAACTAGGTTTTCTACCAGGGAAATCCTTAGTAAGGTGTCTCGGTCTTCTACAACTGTAACAAAGAGTTAATCCTCTCTTTCTTTTAAATGATCCCCAGCCTTTCCTGTACTGTGCACTAGGATCATAGTAGCTAACCTGCAAAAAATTATTTCTAGGGTCCTGCATCCATTTGTTAGTCCAAACATTCTTTCTATGCATAGGAATAACATATCTTTCATTATTTCTATCAGATATGCTCATATCAAACCATATTTCTTCTATCTGTGCCCTAGTTTTTAGGCTAGGACAAAATTTATCAAACATACCTAGATCTATATCCATACTCTTCAAACAAAAAATTCCACTTATCTTACCTTTAACGAAGCACAAATATTTCATATCTTACCTTTTTTCTTCAGATCAGACTTCTCTTCTTAGCACATGGCTTCACAAGTCAAGTAGAATACTGTGCACTAAAGCAACAGATCTACGCACAAAGCTCTCACAGTTTTAGGTCATATTTTCTCACAGAGCTTCTTCTTCCTCAGTTCCTAGCAATCATAGTTTCAGGTCTTGGCAACAGAACCATTTGTTCGCATAGGGGAAAACCCAAGGTTCAACGCTCAAGAGTGCACCAACAAAACCCTAACTACCAGCCCTTTCAGAAACACCTGCAAAGAAGATGAAGTCTCACCCAAGGTAGAGGTAGGGGTGGTTGCAGGACTCCAGTGTCTACAAACTTAGCAGGGACATAGATCTATGATTATAACACCTTATCAAATCACTTAGCAATTACAATTCATTAGTATTAAACTAGTACCCACTTCGCAGAGAAAACCCTATTTACAGAGCATCGTAGTATTCAACCAGATATAGTATATTAAAGAACCAAGCACATCCACATAGGTAAAATCTAGCATTCATCCATATTATTAAGCACAAAGCATCAATAGATCTATCTATCATTCATCTATATCAAATCATCTAAACAAGTAAACACATAAACACATCAATACATCGCACAAAGCATAGAAAAAAACATGTACGTGGTTCACCCCCACCCTGGGGCTACGTCCACCAACTCTTTGTCTTTATTATCTTCTGTCAAGATCCTTACAGGCACAAAGCATCAAAACCCTACTCTGCATAGGACAGGAGATTTGCGTGCACTCCACCAGATCCTCCTTCCCCAAGTAGATCTAGGTGTGGAGCCTTACACAGTCTATGCACAAAGCACTACAAATGACTTGCACTTAGCTCTACAAGTCTCACACAACATGCACAAAGCACTTACAACCATTACTTTCACTTAGCACAACTTCACATAGATGTACCTCTTTTCCTTACATCAACTAGACATTTATTTATACTTTACAAAATGGGCCTAAACATGGGTAAACTCATGGGACGACATCCCCATACCCGTTACATGATCCCAAAACCCAGAAATCCCTAAAAAGGGTCTGAGATCCCGCGATCTCCACTTCAACTTGTGCTTTGCCTTTGATAGCCTGTCGAAGTCCCAAAATGGGTCAAACATGACCAAGGATCCTCAAAACTTGGTCAAGGGCCAACACCTACTCAAATTTTGAAGGACGGCCTGAATGGCATCAAGCCATGAAGTTGAAAATTGATTCTTTGTCGAGGAATCATACTTGGAGTTTAGTTCCCCGACCACAAGTAAAGAACATTGCAAAGTGTTTATGGGTCTATAGTGAATTTTACCTCTGAAGGTGTTGTTGAGTGACACAAAGCGCACCTAGTTGCGAAGGGATTTTCTCAACAAGAAGGCATCGACTACACTGAAACCTTTGATCCTATTGAAAAAATGAACTATGTTCTACTAATTATTTCCCCTATTGTTAGTTTTGGATGGAAAATCTATCAGATGGATGTGAAGAGTGATTTTCTTCATGAGGGCCTATCTGAACAAATTTTCATGGAACAACCACCCAATTTTTTGATAGATTCAAATTTGGTTTGTCGACTCAATAAGTCTCTTTATGGTTTGAAGTAGGCTCCTCGAGATTTTTATGATAATATCGACAATTTATTTCTTCGACTTGGTTTCAAACAATGTGAATATGATCATAACTTGTATGTACTCCATACCAATGGAGAGACCTTAATTGTTGTTATATATGTAGATGAATTAATCATTACTGGAATAATAATGATCTCATCCTTAGATTGAAGAAACAACTTGTTGACTCCTTTGACATGAAAAATCTTCGTACTCTACATTATTTTTTGGGTCTTCATGTCTTACCACTATGTGATGTTTTTTTTTATTTCTCACTCTAAATATGTGATGGATCTGTTGACACATTTTAAGATGGTTGATTTCAATCCTTGTGCTACTCATTTTTAGTCTAGAGTAGAGATTAAAAAAACTTGTCAAACACCCACAGTCAATGTTACTATCTATTGAAAATTGGTCGACAATATTATTTATCTTACTCGTAGTCGATTGTCAATGTGTGAGCGAAAAATGCAGTCAATTGTCACTAGCGGGAATCTGGACCCGATAGACAGATTGTACAATTTTTATGACATGAATCAACCTAGAATTGAACCAACTACACTTGTTTCTCACACTAATGAGAGAAGTTAAATTTGGCATGAGCAACTTGAACATCTTAATTTCTAAAGTCTGCAGGCACTGGCAACTCAGAACATGGTTGTTGGTTTTCCGAAGGTGTTTCCCCTTGAAGGATTCTGTAAGGGCCATGTGTTTGGGAATCATCATCAGGCACCATTCGACTATGGAAAGCATGGAGAGCACATAACCTATTGAAATTGGTTCATAGTGATGTTTTCTATATCAATTTACCTTCACTTGCAGGTGCAAGGTATATTTTGATTTCATTGATGATTTCTCTCATTTCACATGGGTCTTTTTCTTGAAAAATAGGAACCTTGTCTTTGATAAGTTCAAGGAGTTTCAAGCCTTTGTTGAAAATAAATGTGGTAAACCCATCAAATGCTTGAGATTATAAAATGGTGGTGATTATGTAAATCAACCTTTTGAAGAATACCTACTTCAATAGGGTATTGACTGGAAGTGGTTGATTCCTCACATTCCTCAGCATAATGGAATTGTAGAATGCAATAATTGAACATTAATCGAAATGGATATATGTCTTTTGTAGTTTAAATATCTACCTCCTCGCTTCTGGGTTGAAGTAGTATACTATGAAAATTATCTTCTCAATTTCATCTTGACTTTAATCGTTCCTTCCATGACTCCAGCCAAACGTTGGTATGTGAAGAAGCCTTCAGTAAACCACCTTTTTGTATTTGGATGTGTTTTATGGGCTCACATCCCTAATGATTGCAAAAATAGGTTGGATGCAAAGAGTCATTCTTGCATCATGATGGGATAATATGAAGATTCGAAAGCCTGTAAACTATTTGATCCTATCAAATGACAAATCATTATCAGAAGAAATGTATGGTTTGATGAGACGTCTTCTGGAATTAAGTTGTTGAATGCATCCTATGGATTGTTGCAGGATGATCCTTTTGATGTTGTCTCTAACATTGGTGCTCTTATTCCATTCTTCATTTCTTCAATTGGAAATTCAAACTTCCTCCATGTTTCGACTACGTAGTCGACCTCCGAGTCGACTATCTCGATATCCTCTATTTTGAATGGTTCGCCAACTGAAGACCCTCAAACTTATGATTGAATTACAGAAGTGAACCATAGTTCACATACTTCTTGTCTACCTAAATAGTTTTCCAAGAAAATTGAAGCTATTGGAGCTGATGTCAGAGATGTCTCCTCTTCACAACAGACTCTAAGTCAAAGAAACATGCTAGTGTTTCCTTGATAACTTGTGTACTAGAAACCTATGATCATGTTTCCTAATCATATGATGAAGGAAGACGTTAATGGGTGGATACCATGATGACAAAAAATGATTCCTTGTTGAAGAATCATACTTGGGATTTAGTTCCTCGACCACAAGGAAAGAACATTGTGAAGTGTTGATGGGTATACATGACCAAGTTTACCTCTGAAGTTGTTGTTGAATGACATAAATCTTTCCAGGTTGTGAAGGGATTTCCTCAACAAGAAGGCATCGAATACACTGACACATTTGCTCCTGTTTTGTGACAAATTCAACCACCGATTTTTTGACAAATTCAAATCAAGTTTGTCGACTCAAGAAGTCCCTTTATGATTTGATGTAGGCTCCTCAAGATTGGTATGATAATATCAATAGTTTTTTTCTTCGACTTGGTTTCAGATGATGTGAATATTATCACAGCTTGTATGTACTCCATACCAATGGAGAGACCTTTATTTTTGTTGTATGTGTATATGAATTACTCATTACTAGAAATAACAATGATATCATCCTTAGATTGAAGAAACAACTTGTTGACTCCTTTGACATGACATATCTTGGTACTCTACATTATTTTTTTGGTCTTCAATTATTATCACTATGTGATGTTTGTTTTTTAATTTCTCAGTCTAAATATGTGATGGATCTGTTGACACGTTTTAATATGGTTGATTGCAAGCCTTGTGCTACTCCTTTTTAGTCTATATTAAATCTTACCAAAACTTGTCAAACACCCGAAGTCGATGCAACACTCTATCAACAATTGGTCGACAGTGTTATTTATCTTACTCATATTCAACCTAACATTTCATTTTTTGTTAGTGTGGTTTCTCAGTTTATGTAGGACCCTAAAGAAGGCCACTTAATTGTACCAAGAAATAATGTAGAGTACCAAGATCTTTCATGTCAAAGGAGTCAGGAAGTTGTTTCTTCAATCTATGGATGAGATCATTATTATTTCCAGTAATAATTAAGTCATATACATATACAAAAACAATTAAGGTGTACCCATTGGTATGGAGTACATACAAGCTATGATCATATTCACATTGTTTGAAACCGATTCAAAGAAATAAACTATCAATATTAGCATACCAAGCTCGAGGAGACTGCTTCAAACCATAAAGGGAATTCTTGAGTCGAAAAACCAAATTTGAATTTGTCACAACACTAGGTGGTTGTTCCATGAAAATTTATTCATATAGGTCACCATGAAGGAAAACACTCTTCACATCCATATGATGGATTTTCCATCCAAAATGAGCAGCAAGGGAAAGAAGCAGTCAAGCAGAGTTCATGATTGAGACATGAGAATGTAGTTGATGCCTTATTTTTGAGAAAATCCCTTTGTAACTAGACAAGATTATGTCACTCAACAACACCTTCGGAGGTAAACTTTGTCCTGTAGACCCATCGACACTTCACCATGTTGTTTCCTTGCAGTCAGTGAACTAAATCCCAAGTATGATTCTTCAACAAGGAATAATTTTTTTTCTTCATGACATTCTCCCATTCAAGTCATACTTATTCATCTAAGTACGAAAAAAGATCAGAGGTTTCCAGTACACGAATCATCAAGGAAACACCGACATGTTTCGTTGACATCGAGTCTATCATCCAGAGGAGGCATCTCCAACATCAACTACAACAAATTAAGTTGTATTGGCAACCCATCTAGGTAGACAAGAAAAATGTGAACTATGGTTCACTTCATCAGTTTGATTAGAATTCGTAGGGCCTTCCATCGTTGGACCAGTTGAAACAAAGGACATCGTGCTAGTCAACTCATAGGTTGACTGTCCAATATAAATATGGAGGAAGTTTGAATATCCATTATAAGGGATGAAAAATGGAACAGGAGAACCAATTTCATAGACAACATCAAAAGGATCATCCTGCAACAATTTAGAGGAGGCATTCAACAACTTAATGCCATAAGAATTCTCATCAAACCACACATTTATTTTGATAATGATTTTTCATTTGATAGGATCAAATAGTCGATAGGCTTTTGAATATTCAAAGCATAACATCATGATGCAAGCATGAATATTTAAATCCAACTTCTTTCTACAATAATCAAGGATGTGATCCCACGAAACACATCCAAACACATGGAGGTGGTTGATTGAAGGATTCTTCCCATACCAATGTTCAATTGGAGTCATGGAAGGAATGACTCGAGTATAGATGCAGCTAAAAAAGTAATTTTCATAGTATACTGCTTCAACCCAGAAGTGAGAAGGAATATATTTAGCCTACAAAAGACATCTGGCCATTTCTATTAATTTCTGATTCTTGCATTCTAGAATGCCATTATGTTGAAGAGTGTGAAGAACTGACCGTTGCTATTCAATACCGGATCGAAGTAGGTATTCTTCAAAAGGTTGATTTACATACTCACCACCATTGTTTGATATCAAGAATTTTATGGGTCAATGACATTTCTTTTTAGCAAAGGTTAGAAACTCCTTGAACTTCTCAAAGTCAAGGTTCTTATTTTTCAAAAAAAATACCCATGTGAAATGAGATAAATCATCAATGAAAGTCAAAATATACCTTGCACCTGCTAGTGAAGGTAAATTGATGTGAACCAATTCCAGTAGGTTCTATGCTCTTTGTTCTTTTCCATAGTTGAATGGTTCCTAATGATGCTTACCAATAACACATACCTTACACAATCCTTCTGGGGGAAACACCTTCTATAAACCAGCAACCATGTTTGGAGTTTCCAGTGCCTGCAGACTTTAGAAATTCAAATGTACAAGTCATTCATGCCAAATTCGACTTCTCTCATCAGTGTGAGAAACAAGTACAATTGGTTTAGTGTCAGGTCGATTCGTGTCACGGAACTTGTACAGTTTGTATGCCAGGTCGAGATTACCGCCATAAAAAATTGACTTCCATTTCTTTAAATCACAAACAAAGAACCGATCTAGCCAAAATTCCACAATATTACCTATGTGTGTTAACTGAGAAACAAAAAATGGATTGGAACCGATATTTGGCACATGATAGATGTCAAAATATTCCCATGTCGACATGCAACATCACTCTGAACAACAATATCCATTGCAAAATCATCAACAACATATATTTTACTCTCTTTAAATTCATCCAACCACATGAACACAGAAGAATCCTTATCCATGTGATGAGTGCACCCATACTAGACTACCCGTTTGTTCTTTGCAGAATGAGACAAAAAGGTTTGAGAATTTTTGAATTAGAAGGTAAAATTATCAGTTGGTCAGTGCACAATAGACATGTATCCTTCAAGGAATTTAAATTTATCTTCTAAATCGTCTCACTTATTATAGAAATTTTTATCCACATGTCCAGTCTTTCCACAATATTTACATGTATTCTTCTTTTGACTTCATTGTGGTGCATCCACCTATCTCCAAGGTTTCTGGTCATAGTATGCAGGTTCATGTGTAGAGACTTCAAACCATACTCTATCCATGGAATCCATCTTTCCCTTTCCCTTGAGAAAGTGGTCCTAGTGTTTACCACCAAGATTTCCTTAATCAAGCACTCTGTGTTGGTCAGTGATTGAAAGAACATAGAAAGCTTCAAATATGTAATACTTACCATATTCCTTGTGTGATTTCCAGTTGTTGCAGAAAGTCAAAATGAACACATTGAATGATGTTCTCAAGTTCATCATGACCAGTTCATTGAGTTTTACATCCTTCTTTTGACACTTATTTTCACATTCACCCAGTTTGAAATGGAGTTCCTTGACACTTTCCAAATAGTCCTATATTCTCTGAAAGGAATGAGGATCGAGAGAGATAAAATAATTCTCCAACTGCATGACATGGCCCTCGTCAACTCGGTCGAACAACGAATTCAATTTATTCCATAATTTATGTGGAAAATCGATTTAGCTGAGGTGAAATTGAATCTCCCATGAGATATAGGTCGTGATGACCCATATAGCCTCATCCTTCTTTCCATCAACAACAAATTTTTCCTAATCATTTGTTGGATCTACAATCGTAATATTCATATACTTCCACAGTCCTTTTCTCTTCAGTAGGGTTTCCATGGTTGGTGCCCATACTACATAGTTTGATCTATTCATAACAACATGATCAATCTTCGAAGCCATCTTCTATACCTAAAAAAAAACTGGTTTGTTTCAATAAGTTCCAATGAGAAAACCACTGGCCTAGAGTCAATCACACAACAAATCTGACTCACCAAGTTTTGTAGATAAGAGTTCAAGGTTTCAAACCATTGACTCTGATACCATGTTGGGGAATGGGGTGGAACATGAAATGAAACAAAGAACGTAATAATGAATCTGATCGAAGATGAAACAAAAAATTCGAAGACAAAGGTTGGTGTCTAAAGACATCGTTACAACACTTAAGCATGGTGCATTGTGATCATAACATCATAGTGCATGTTGCACATGTTGATATGCATGATCTATTACACAATATATCATGTTGATAATGACCTAAGGGGTCTAATTTTATAGTCTCAATACCTAACCAACTTCCATAGAATATGGAATATCTTTTCCACATGTAATCATTGACTGTTAGAGTTGACTCTGCCAAATACACTATGTCAAGTCGGCTCGACATGGATGCTTGAATCGACCACTTACGAATCCAACTCGTAGTCAATTGCTAGGTTGGTTTCTCCATCACCCAACTATCTTCAATTGTTGTTCGATTGTCCGACTGATAGTCACATTGACTCAAATAATCAAGGTTTATTGTTTTTTCAATAAAGCATTGGGAAAAATCATAGAGAGTGTGTTGACTCCATGTTTTACCTAATTTTTTCCTTCTATAAGTCTCTTTTTGAACATAATGATTATACATTTTCAGATTATTATCAAATTATTATCATAAAACTGATATGGGACACAAATAAGGTATGTTTTGATCTTATTTGTAGCTTAATGTGAAGTTTATGTTTAATTCAATAAATATAAATGTTTAATACTCGTTATTTTTTATTAAACAAGAAAAAGGAGCGATCCAGACCTTCATCCAGACCTTCATATAGACCTCCATCCAGACCTCCATCTGGACCTCCATCAGGACCTCCATCCGGACCTCCATCAGGACCTTCATCCAGTCCTCATTATGAAACTCGGAGTGCAACATATTTGGTCGTTAGCATACCTGTGCGCATTTTCGGGAAAAACCAGAACATGGGTTTTTTACCCATTATCGTCCTCCTGCTATGGCTCCCACTGTATTTCAATTTAGATAGTTGAAACCATATCCTATATTTGAGCTACGATTTTAAGAACTTATAGTCTATTAATAGCATAGTTAAATGATTTTTTGGTTTTGAGAGAGATTCGACCCTTTTAGTGGTCGACCTCTCAAACTCTATATATACCTGAAGCCATAGAACACAGGAGGGAGATGTCTATGATGAGATAATTGGTGTACAATGTTAAAATGTATCACTGTTATGTATTTCGGATTTTAATATAGTCTGAGTTGATGTGTTGAAAATCATGTTTGTTTTATAAGTTGGAGTACCACGACTACTCGGGTGGGCCACCAATAGTATGCGTGTTTTTATATTACTGTATATTCAGATTTATGTAACTTATCTTTTGCAGGTTACTCATTTGAAATGTGTTTGAATTATAGATGTCTTTCTTTTAACTGTGTTGTAAATATATATATTATCCTTTGGTTACTTAGACTGTGCTTATTTAACTGTGTTCCAGGTATATATATTTTCCTTTCTGATTACAAAAACAGTGTTTTAAAGTGTGTGTATCTCCTCTGCAGGTTTATCATTTAAAAAATTGCACATATCAATTGTTCATAATACATTAAGTTGTGTTTTAAGCTAAATCCTACAAGACTATGTAATCATTGCATCTCTGTAGAGACGTTTCTAGTTTAAGTGTGATAAGATATTTTCTGATTTTGAATCCTTTTGAGTAATTAGTTCATAGGTTTAATTTGGTTGCAAGAACATGTGTTCAATGTATTGACATTCCCTTAATGGTAAAGTCTTTAGTATATTGTTTTGTTTCTACTTTACATTTTTCTATAGAAATCAATGAATTGTAAATTGAAATCATAATGATGATCCTTAGGATAGATTACTCTTTTTATTTCTCAATTTACTTTCCAAACCTCATTCTAGTACTATTTTTCAATTTTTCCCTTGTACTGATTTCCCCACCTTAGTTTTCTTTCACCTTAAATTTTCCAATAGCTTTAAATCACCATAGGATAGATTAATGACCTAACTCGCGAGATATGATCACTCCATGTTGGGTTTCTTCCTTAGGTTATGATTTGTTCTAATTAATTTAATCTCTTCAATATTGTGTTGTCGGCATTAGATTAGGCTAGACTAGGCTATATTAGAGCTCTAGACCTACACATACATTGCTAGCACCTCGAACCTTACAAGCCTCGGGTTGACAATTTAATGTCGAAATATATAGCATATGTTTCACTCGACAGAGTGCCAATGTAAAAGTGGATGAAACAAAGTATTATAAGGTGAAAGCACATGTTCAAACAGAGGACTCGAGTTGGAAAGAAGAAGAAGAAGATGAAGAAGAAGGAGAAGAAAATGAAGAAGAAGAATTAGAATGTCAAGATACAAATAAACTATATAGATTTGTTCGAAAGAATCATTCAGAAAATTTAATTCTTGGTGATAAAGATACAGGATTTCGGACTAGAATAGGAATAGAAAGTGCACTGGAACGTGCAAACTTCTCTTTCCTATCCAAAATAGAGCCTAAGAAATTTATAGAAGCTAGAAAAAACAAGCATTGGATTGATTCCATGGAAGAATATCTTAATCAAATTGAGAAGAATGAGACATGGGAACTTGTTCCAAGAACAAAAGATAAAAATGTGATTAGCACCAAGTAGTTTTTTAGGAACAAGTTGAATGAATATGGAAAAGTAATAATAAATAAACATGATTAGTTGTAAGGGCTATGCTCAAGTTGAAGGTATTGATTTCAAAGAAACCTTTTCCCCAGTTGCAATATTAGAAGCTATCAAAATGTTTTTGGCATTTGTGTTTTTCAATATGTCAAGTATTCCTTTCTCAATGTCAATTTATAGGAAGAAATATACATTGAACAAACAAAAGGATTCTTATTATCAGACAATAAGGATCATGTATGAAGATTAAAGAAATAACTCTGTGGGATAAAACAAACTCCTGGAACCCAGTATTCAAGACTTGGAAAATATCTACAACAACAAGGCTCCAAAAGAGGAATTTCTTACAGTAATCTCTACATCAAGACAATAGGAGAAAATTAGTTGATTGTTGTGGTTTATGTAGATGACATCATTTTTGGAGGAAATATGAAAAACATGTGCCAAGATTTTGCAATAGAAATGAAAAAGGAATTTAAGATGTATATGCTTGGTGAATTGTCATTCTTTCTTTGTATGAGAGAAAAAGGTTGCAAGTTTGAGTCTTCTATGTTCGTATTGAGTACTTCAATTGGTGCTTGTTGACCTGCATTCATGGATCAACATTAGTACATACATACCAATCCTTAGTGTTTCTTCCATTTTTTTTCTTTTCCTTTCAAATCTTCCTTAGTTGTGTTCTCCTTTCAAATGTAGGTTGTGGGTCACATTACTATCAAATTCCCAAGTCCACATACCCATGAACCCGTATTTCTTTACTTAGTCATTTTTCTACTTTCAAAATTTTCAATACTTAGTCATTTTTCAAGTGATGCAAGAGTTATATTGGAGGATACCAACACATTCTTGTCCCACATTTCCCCATTTACCATGTCCTATATTCATGCAACACTCAAAATGAACCACCTATATTCGCATCCCTCAAAATTCAGCTATTACCTTTTTATACTTATCCGTTTTCTTAGAATGTTGATGTGGGACATCGGTCTCTTTCATTCACATTTTTCACATGTCTTCTATCCCACAACCTACAATCCCACATTCTATAGAATGACCCCCTCACTTTCACGACCAGCAAAATGACCATTTTCGATACTTAGGAAATTTTCTCATTGCGAATGTGGGAGTCATTACCTTTTCACTTATCCTACTCCCCATGTCTTATGACCCAAATCCTACAATATCGTTTTCATCATAATGCACTATCCACTCCTCTTTTGACACTTCCATACTTAACCATTTTACATCTTTGACGACATCACAACACCATTTCCTAATTTTAGTTATTTCCCTCGCCGCATCAGCTACCACTTGTGTGAACGTAATGTCGTTATTAAATTCAAAATCTCATCGTGCAGGCCAACAACTTTGAAATAAGAGATATGATTGTTAATCATCAATACAATACATGGTAAATTAAATAAAGAACTAATATGCCAAGTTGTAAAACGTTATATCCATAGTAACACGATCTATTGGTAAAAATAAAAAGCATTGTAAATAATGTCAAGTAGGAGAAAAGAGTTTTAAAGTGGAGATATGCTAAATATGTTTGGACATGAAGACCAAGAGTTACAGTGGTCATGAGCTTCAAGTGTTACAAGGACCTCCCTTTTGCTGAGAAGAAAAAAAACTAGGTCTGGACCTCAGGCATAGCTCTGGATGGTTTTGTTCTGGAAGTGATAGACTTCAAAGAGTTAGTTCAATGGTGTGTAGATAAATTCGATTCAGGGAAGAGAATAATTCAACTTCAAGGGAAGTAGCCTATTTCCTTAGCTCCTTCAGTGTTCACAAGAATTCTACAACTCCCGAAGCATACCATGCAATTTAAAGTTGAAGAAGCCAATGAATAAAGAAAAAAAAGGAGAAGAGCTCCTTGAGAAATATTTGGTTGACCCAAGGAATAATTCTAATTATTCCAAGATTAAGGTAAGTTCTTTAAATTATCCCTACAAGGAATTTTACTAGTTGTTTTCTCACATGATTTGTTTGGAATCCATGGCCTATGTGTTGAGAAGCATCATTTATATCCTCCATTTTGTTATGCATGAACATTCCCTCATTGATTTGGGTCGCATTATTTCCAATAGAATCTCTTTTCAATTGGGTGGTCTGAAAAGGACTCGAATAATTTGCATGACATCTCATCTGCTTTTTCACTGTAGCTTACTGTTGCATTTTAGAAGACTTGTCAAGGGAAATAAGTATCGACTTCAAGGTGGAACTAATCTTTTCCTGGTATCCTTCCTTATGGAGGCATAAGGATCACTATTATTTTTACCTGTTTCACAACAATTTCATCTCTGAATTTAAAAAAATTATCTTTGGCCTTGACACTTCAACATTGTCACTTGAAGTTGTCACCTTTATTTCAAAGAAAGGAGTTTTTGAAACCATTGAATATTTTAGTATCATAAGGTTATTTGGTTTCGAAGAGAAACCCTTTATGTTAAGCCCTAATATTGGCTCATTAACCCTTAATTGGGGCATATTACATTAGTAATGTTATTTTATTTATGTCGGCTTTATTCCATTAGTTGTAATTATACCTCCTAGTCTCCTATATAAACCAAGGAGACATTTTCATTTGGAATCATCTTGTACTTGAACATTTATGTGGGGTATAAGGAGGTTGCCCCCTTGAAGAGGCTTATTATCTGAAATTCTCTCTTTTTCAAGGCATTGAGTACTTATTCTAATGTTTTTCTATGTTATATTGATATTTGGTTCTTAACATATGGTATCAGAGCTCAAGGTCTTGGGGTTTCACTGCTACATCTAAGACATTGTGGAATTTTCACTATAATGTTTTTTATACAATGATTAAGAAAGAACAGCTTGGAGAATATTTAGTAGACGGATCAATGTACGTTGGGTTACAAATTCAGCTCCTGAGGCCTTATACTTTTGGAGATAAATCCTTTGTAAGATAGGGTTCTGGAATCATCTTAAATTGAGTCATTGTGGAATTTTTTCTAGAAATGTTGTTATGTAACGTTTCATACACTGAAATCTAGATTCTATTCTCAGAAATTAGTAAGGTATATGTGGTAGAAATTTCAGCTTCTGGGTCATCTTAAATTTGTAGATTCACCATGTGGAAGATAGGGTATCTGACTAGTCCTATTGACTAGTCTCAAGAAGGTGTTCCGGGTAAAACAATCATAAATTCTTCCTAGAGTATCCAAATTGCATGAGACAAGTTGCATTGGATAATGGACAGCCCTTAGTATTTCTGGTATGAGATTCATAATTTTATATCAATTATTTTGTGCAGGGTACGCTATACAAGTGAGATCTTCCGGAAAGGCCAAAAATCAGCAAGTTGTGAGGAAGTTACCATAAATTCCACTTGGCACATCCAATTTTTATCATACCTAGGGCATTGAAGATAAGAAATATCAGAGACCTACAAAAAATAAAATCTCATACTCAGAAGGGCCGAAATTTTGGAGATAAAATAAAAGGAAGATTGTCTAGCAAAACCACCTCAAAATCAAGGTTTAAAGTGATACTTGGCCAACATGCCACCAAAAAAGGGAACTTATACACCAAATAAGCCTCCAGACAATCCTACTTGGACTCTTGATGAAGGTGAAGAAATTTGTAGGGACATAAATGAACTACAAAAGAAGATGGATTCAATGGAAGCTAAGTTGGATACTAATATGGATTCAATGGAAGCTAAGTTGGATACTAAAATGGATTCAATGGAAGCTAAGTTGGATACTAATATGGATGGTTTAAAAGGGGAGATCATGTAAGGATTGAAAAATTTCCTAATAGAGAGGACATATGAAAGTGAAAATGTATCCCATGAAATTCATGATGAGGACACAAGGAAGGTGAATAAAAAATGGAGAAACGCCAACTTTGGGTTGAAGACCAGCCACGTTCCTAAGATAAATATGAAGAAGTTTGATGGAAAAGACCCAATCACATGCATACTTTAGATGGATCATTTCTTTGATCTACATAATGTGCCACATACACAAAAGGTACGAATTGCTTCTTTATATTTAGAACCCAATCAATTTGTATGGTATCGATGGCTTTGTTCTCGCAAATCACTCGTCACTTGGAAAATTTTCATGGAAGAAATGATAGCACACTATGAGGATACAAGGAGCAATATATTCTTTAGCCAATTGATAAATCTCAAGGAAAAGGGTTTAGTTATCGAGCACATTGAGAACTTCCAAAGATTGAATATAAAGGTAACATATATTCTAGATGAGCACTTGATTGATGTATTTATAGGAAATTTAAAGGATAACATTCAACATGAGGTTCGCCTTTGGGAACCCAAATCATTGGAGAATGCATTTAAGGTGG
>ML811167.1:245848-257483 GCA_009831015.1 Picea engelmannii | reverse complement strand
AGTGGAAGATCACATCGAGCATCAACAACAAGTTCTCCAAATCTTAAAGGACAACCTGACCATGGCACAGAATCACATGAAACAACAAGCAGATCAACATCGTAGTGAAATAAGTTTTGAAGTAGGGGATTGGGTGTTTTTAATACTACAACCATACAAACAGATGTCCCTCAATCAAGCCAAGAAGGATAATAAATTATCACCAAAGTACTATGGCCCTTATAAGGTCTTGCAAAATATTGGTACTATGGCATACAAATTGGAGTTGCCTGCATCTTCACGAGTACACCCAGTTTTCCATGTTTCATGCTTAAAGAGGGTTATAGGTGACAAGATCCTAGTTCAAATTATATTTGCAGAACTTGACGAGGAAGGAAAAATCATATTGGATCTTGAAGCCATCACTGACACAAGAATTCGCTAGCTGAGGAATAGATGCATTTCAGAGTATCTCATTAAATGGAGGAAACTACCGGTTGAATATTCCACTTGGGAAGATGAGTCTTTTATACAGAAGCATCCAGAGTTACTCAAGCATTGCAGACAACACTTGTCTCAAGGGGAGGGGCATGTTAAGCCCTAATATTGTCTCATTACCCCTTAATTGGGGCATATTACATTAGTAATGTTATTTTATTTATGTCGGCTTTATTCCATTAGTTGTAATTATACCTCTTAGTCTCCTATATATACCAAGGAGACATTTTCATTTGGAATCATCTTGTACTTGAACATTTATGTGGGGTTAAAGGAGGTTTCCCCCTCGAAGAGGCTTATTATCTGAAATTCTCTCTTTTTTAAGGCGTTGAGTACTTATTCTGAGGTTTTCCTATGCTATATTGATATTTGGTTCTTAACACTTTCTTCTTCCTTTCTATGTATCAGACAAACATTTTATTATAGAATTCTCAAGGTAATACAAGTCTTGGGCTCATTTATTTAATGAGAAAAGAAAAAATCAATTCATCCCATTACCGTAGAAAATCAAAGAAGTCGTTTTAAAGCATATTTCCCAATTGGATTAACTTACAAGTCAACTTTACCAATTGGTCCTAAATGAAGTAGAATGTGTTGAGGGTTTTGACCCTAATGAATTATTTATTGTACATATGTCCCTAATCGACTATTCCTCTTATTTTACCAATATTGAACAGTTTAAAGAAGGAGATGGGCATAATTTGAATCTCCCCAAGGCCTCAACAAATGAAGCTTTTAATTATATGGAAGAACTAGTCAACACTAATGAATGCTATCGAAATCAAGGCAGAGAAGCAACAAATAAAAACCTTAATTCTCTTACTATGTCTCAAAGAAGTACCCCAACTAGAACAAAACTAAGAAGAAGTGATTTGGAAACAAAGAAAACACCTACCATAAACTCATATGATGGCGGTGACAAGGACCCATCAAAGAAAAATCTTGAAAAATTTGATGTTGTATACACCTCTTCTAAAATAAAAAGAGAGACCCAAAAAATAGGGTTGGAAATAACTGAAACTCAAGAAAGTCCCTGGGAAATGGATTTATATGAGCTTATCAAATAACCTAGCTGGTCAGAACAATGCTTGATGGAAAAATAAGAGATTTATGAAGCTTTGGTCACTCAAGAACCAAAACTATTTGAAGAGAAGTCTATAACACTTCACCATGTGGCCTACAATATAAATTATAAAAAAATGTTAATTGAAAAGGTATATACAAAAACAATAAAAAAAATTTAGAAATGAAAATTGGAAATCGATTTCCATGGGGTTGCACCTTCAAATATTGTATAGTTTCATGAGGAAACTGGAGAGGTATTAAAAAATATGTTTGTAACATCGAAAAAGAAAATTTAATTTTAAAAGAAAAAATAAAGGAATTAGAGGAAACTTTAATTCCAAGGCCATTTTTTGTTGATCCATTGAACACAATTCAACCAACACTTAGCTTAGAAGATATTTTGGAAAGGAACAAAAAATGGAAAGGTTCATCACGTTTGTTGTTAGAAGTTAGAAAGTATGTTGGAGATGGAATACAAAAGAGAATATATTTAATCCAAGAAATATGGTAGCTTGCACAAAGCTCCATGCATTTTTGACGAGGATTACACATTTCAAAGAATATCTCCAAATATATTTGGAAAACGATGAAGGTTTTTACAAGGATGTTGTGGGAACATTTTTAGCTAAAGTTTCAAGTTTAAGTGATACCCACAGAAGAGAATAAAACCTTCCTTCTAACATCTGGATGAAACAAGTTAATGGAATCCTATTAGTTGAAAAGAATAAAGAGTTTAAGAGAAATGATAAATGAGTTGGAGGTTGTGAAAAGTAAAAGAGGTGACCTTTTCTTTAAACTTGTTGATCTCACAAATAACTTGATGGACCAAATTTATTAATGGCCAAAATAATTTTATCTAAAGAGTAATTATTAGAACAACTTGATGTATTAAAAGTTGCATGGGAAAGTGAGTTCATGGATTCAATAGAATTCTCCAAGGAAGAAATTGAAACGTGGCTAGCTAGATACATCAATAGGAATGACGAGGTATATGGCATGTTGCACCAATTAGGTATGGACCTAAGAGATATGGATAATGATCTATTCAAAATAAATACCAAACATGATGTCATGGTGGCCCCCATGAGGGAATACATAGAAGAGTGGCTAAGAAAATACATAATTAGAATCAATGAACTAGATCAACAAGAAGTAGTTGCAACAATTATGCCACCTCAAGCATAACACATACCTACAAAAGAGACATCAACAAGAAAGTGAAAGGGTTCAAAATCATTTCCATCATAGTAAGTCAAGTAGCAACCGTATTCTCATCCTACTTAATTTTCTTCTATGGGCATTTGTCATATTTCCTTCCATTTCCTAGTAATGTGTGGAACCCAAGGTTGATCCTTGAATTTTTTTATTGTGTTTTCCAGGTATTTTCATTTCATGGTCCAAGAGAGCCCCATCCCAATCCTCCTTGAAGGACAAATGCAATATTTTATTTTTATTCCAAGAAATACTATTTTATTTTAAAATACATATGTATTATTTTTTGAGGTCCAAAGAGAACTAATTTGGGACATACCATATTGTTATTACAATACTTTGAGTTTAATCTTGGGATTTCAAATGTGTGTCTATCAGAATCTTACTTGTGTTTAATGAAATAACCATTTAGAGTTCTCTGCCATATGTGGTCCATACTTTCTTTTCCCTTTCCTTGAATATTGCATTCTACTTTGATGAATTTTGTGATGGAAAATGCCATCTTATTTTATTGCACACTCTTTTGGTATATGATCTTGTAACTTATTGTAAATATTTATTTTGTCCAAAATACATGGTCCTTTCTTCGGTACTTTTTGCATGTGAATATTTATTTCAAAATAATCATGGCCCATCTCAAGCATTTTATTTTGTTCTTGTATATTATTTGAAATAGAGGAGTACCACCTTTTAAAAAATGCAGGGGGATTATATCGTTGTGAGATTGAATCAAATACCATCAAATATTCTTTAGGATAAGTAGTTTTGAGGGGTAGATTGTTTACTTGGTGGTCAACTCCTCCTTCAACACTCGTGACATGGTTTAACAACCTCTCGTAGATCCATTAACTCTAGCGGTTGTATAAAAAAATTAATAGTTCATCCTTTTGGTTTAACTTATTTTCTAGGACGTTTAATACCTTGAAATTTTGAGGAGATGGAGGCAAGATCTCTAGGTAAATGAAATTTTGAGGAGATGGAGGCAAGATCTCTAGGTACATGAAATTTTGAGGAGATGGAGATGAGATCTCTAGGTACATGTGGTAAAAATTTCATATGTTGGTTTGCTATGCTTTTGGAGATATTCCCTATAGAATTTAGGGTTCCTAAATGCTCCTAAAATTAGTTTCAAACATGTTAGCATGGCACTTTTTCTATTGGTCAACAACTCTTTCGATACATATCGCATGGTTTAAAAACCTCCCGTGGACATATTAACTTTGGTGGTTGTATCAAAAACTAATAGGTCAACCTTTTGGTTTAACGAAAAATGTGTGCCAATAATGGAATGGATGTAGTTGTCCTGTTATTGCATGTGAGATTATCATCTTTCTATTATAATTCATATATTATCTATTAGGTTATTTTACCACCTGATCCACTAATAAGTGTTTATGTTACGAATGTCTAGATTCATGTTTTGATCAAGTATATTGAATATTTGAGTGAGAAAGAGGAGTACGACCTCTGTAAAAACGTAGAGGGGATCTTGATAAGTATTTCAAGAAGAACATAGGAGTTTGACTCTTGTCCTTAATATGAAAAGATATAAACAAGGTGGAAGACCCTTAGGAATCTCTCCAAATACGTTGGAATTATTGTTGATATCTTTTTGGAGATCCATTAGAAAAGAGGGTATAGAGGTTTGAACAACTAGTAGTCACAATTGTGCAATTACACCATGGTGTCCATTTTTGAGTTATTTTGTCATGTTTTTAGAGATTATCACATTAGATGGTTTCCCTTGGATACCGCTAAGATCAATATCCTCACCTTTTGAGGAAAGCCTCATGAAAAGGTCTTGAAAATTAAGGGTCATTGTTCCCAATGATTGTAACCATTGGACCCACAATACAACATCATTACCACCCATTTGGACTACATTAATGGGACTATCCAATAAATACTCCCCCATATTGATCTTAATATGATGGAACTTCCCTGAAAAATTTATGACAACTCCATCTGCAATCATTACTTGAAAATTTGGTGATGGAAATACAAAGTAATTGAGAAATTTTACTAATTTATAATTGATGAATCTATGGGTACTAACGGAATCAATCAACATTGATACCTTTTTATTTTTGATATATCTTTCTATATTTAGGGTTTGTGGAGTATGGATGCCTACCAATGAATGACAAGATATCATTGTAGTCTCTTCTAGCTCTAGATATTGTGATGTTTTTAATTCTTGATCTTCTTCCTCTTCACTATCTATGTAGAATACTTTCTTCTCAATGCATATATGCCCCTTACTATACATGTTGTCACAATTGAAACATAGTCCCTTTGCTCTTATTTCATCCATTTCTTGATGTGTCAACCTTGTTGGTTGAATGAGGTTAGGAGAGGGAACATGGTGCTCTCTATAGTTGTTAGTGGCCACCCTTATAGTAGCCATATATCGTTTTCCACTTTCCTTGCATAGTCAAATCATTCTCTAGGGATTCAGGTTCAAATAAATGCACCTCATGTTGAATGTTTTCCTCTAAAGTGCCCATAAATATATCTAACAAATTATCCTCTGGAATGTTCTTTACCCTAAGATAGAGCTTTTGGAATTGTTGAATGTGCTCTTTAATAGGACCCTTTTGCCAAATATTTATTAATTGAATAAATAATGTGTTTCTCGTGGTATACACATAATTTTATATCAATTCACCTATAAAAATGGACCAAGAGATTATAGAGTCCTTTTTTCATTCATAAATCCATTTGTACCAAAAAATTGATCAAGTTTTAAATACATAGTTACAAGAGTTACCTTTTGTATAGTTGGCACTTTGTGTAGATCAAAGGATTGTTCCATTTGAAATATCCATGTTATAATATCCTTACCATCAAATTTCCTCATGTCAATATTGGGAATGAAGTAGTTCCTTGGTGTTGATTTTAACCTCGTATGATGTGGATATTGAAGTGATGAGTAATCACGATTCTAGGACTCCATACTCATGTTCTCCACATTTTTTATAATATTAACCATATGTGACTAGAATTCAACACTGTTATTATCCTTATTTCCAAAATTCCCAGTATCACCTTTAGGTAACCTCTCATCTAGACATAAGAAGATGGATTCCATGGAATTTTACAATTATTCCATCTTATTTCCCATTTTTTCTTTGTTTTCATCCATCTTCCTTTCGATCTCTTCCATGTTACTTTCCTCTTGTACCTTATTCTCGTCCATGTTCTTCCCCACCTCTTCAATCTAGCGAAAAATTTCATCTCTTTATTCTTGAGTCATGGTTGAGCTCCCTAGAGATTTAGTTGGTGAAGTAAATTTAGAAGGATACTTTGGATCCATGTGATAAAATAATAATTCTCATCTTTTTCCTCTTTATCACAATATTTTAATCACCAAAAATATATCTTCTAATCAAAAGTTGTGCCAATTGTAAGTTATGTACCTTTCAAACCCTAATTTGGAGAAAGTTCAGATGGCTGACCTTTGTCCTGATATATATATAAAATTTGAACCCTCATGAGTCTAAAATTTCATCCTAGAGTACCTTGATATGACTTCTTAAACTCCTAAAAATTTCACAGTCTGAACCTTTACTAATAAAAAGTTATAGAAAAAATATCAAAATGTCTTATTTAAGATTAATTTAAAGAATAGTAATAAAATCTAAATTTCATAATATATATCTCACAAATTATAATGATTCAAAATATGAAAAAAAATAAAAAAATCACATGCAATTCGATGTCTCCTTGGGATTCTGAAATTTCAGAGTTGGAAACTTCACCAATTTTTTTTTATAGTGAAAATAAAAAGATGTCTCATTTGATACTAATTTCAGGACTAGTCACAAGCTCTAACTTCCACACATGATATCTCTTAAAATATAACAAACTAGAACTTGAACTTTTTATCACCTAGTCTTCACTATCTTTCCTCATCCTCCTCAAAATTCCGTTGTCCGAAACACCAGGAAAATGCATTTGTATAAAAAATTCCAACATGGCTCGCTTGAAGTAGAAAAACCCTAGGATAGATGCTCTGATACCAAATGTTATGAACCAATTCCTTGAGAATGATAAAATGTCAATGAATAACAATCCACTTTGAGGGGGAAGCAATCCTTTTATAATATATTCAATATACAAGAAAGGATAAGATGATCCTAAGACTATGTATCCTTCATGTGTGTTTGTGTGTGTGTGTGTGTGATGCAGAAGCATCGTACAAAGCCAAAGCACATTCCTAGACAAAGGAACAATGGGACAAGAAGATGAAAAAGAGCACATTTTTATGAAAACATTTTGAAATTTGAAAACTTAAGCATTAATGTAATAGCTAGGAGAAGCGTACTTACATTTATGTCTTAGAGATATGAACAAATCTGGAGAAATCACTGTCATCTATCAGATGTAATAGGCATTTAAATCTGTTTAATGAAAGTAGGTAGATTTGATTTAATAGATTAGACAGTTTGGAAGTGTAGGAGGGAAAACAGATATAGACACCCTCACCCTTGTATCATTAAAATTTTTATGATCATTCAGAATTCATAAGCTGGAGAGTTGTAGTAGAGAGTTGTAGAGGAGAACCCATGTACATAAACACTTGAGTTAATATATGAAGATTTTGACTCAATTTTCATGGTGTTATGATGCTTACTGTTTACATTAGTTGAATGGTATGCTTACAGTGATTTGTTTCTCTATTACACATTTGTTTCAATGTTGTGATTTTGTGCATGATTTCATGTTGAATGTATGAAGTCTGAGAGAGCGGAAGAATGAGCTTCAATTATTTCTCTTCCTGAGAATTCCTATAAGAGTCCAGTGAACATCCGCAAGGTGTGCATTGACGAGGATCTGAGTTTCATCTCAGAAATCTCAGGAGAGATACCATTGTTCTCATACCAGCATAAGTGCAAGAGAAGCACAGAGTCGTGCAAGGTGTGCGCAGGCTGGTGGAATTCTTAGAACTTATAAACCAAGGGGAAAGTTGAAGGACTATTGTTGCAAGGAGTGCAAAGGATCGAAGACTCAAATAACCAGAAGTTGTTTGAAGGTTTTCCGAAAGGAGTGCGAGCATGATTCTTTTTGGAGGCTTGAGTTTGCAAGTGAAAGATCAAGAGAATCCATCATCCAGGATTCGAGGGTCAATATGAGCCATTGATCTATTTTCAACCCACGTTGTTGGATCATTTCGCGAAATCAGGATTCGTGAGTTTGGGAAAAGAAGACCAAATTCTTGGTTTCGTGAAGTTATGAGTCGCAAGGAGCAGGGAAGGAGATCCAGACCATTAGATCCAAGCCACAGGAGAACCGTTAGATCAGAACTTTCGCGTGGTATCACAGATCGGGGTTTCGGGGGTTGAAAGGATTTCTTTTCGACTGCAAAAGTCGCAAAGTGCCTAGCACCGAGGGCTCCTGTGAACACGTGTCACATCTGTTAGGTGGGGACCACATGGTTGACAGGTGGCACAAACAGAGAGCGCACAAAAAAAGTGGAAGTAGGTGACAGGGGACGTACACGTGTCACCTTGGAAGGGGTCAACCCATCATTGACTTATCGTGCCTCGGGGATTTGCAAAGGAGGAGCACGAGGGCTCAGCACTCCAACTCGTGAAGTTGTGAGTTGCGAGGGGTGCTAGAGTTAGGCCATAGCCAGTGGTTTCTTGTAGAGGCGCTAGAAAGGAGGGAGCCATACCTGTATCATTATATTGGGTATCATAGGTTTGGAAAAGAGGAGTCGAGGGTCATCGACCCATGAACGCGTGAGTTACGAAATGTGCTTGCGCTAAGGCTGGTTGTGGTTGCATGGAGACGTAAGGCTCGTGCCTGGTGTTAGGTTGCACAAGGCAGTTTTTCACGAAGGTCCTATGGATCCAATTCGTGAGGTTCCAATAGGGATCTGAGGGAGCCACTTTGTCTCGAGGAAAAATTAGAACGATCCTGTGTGGATCTCGGAAAGAGGGTCGGGGGTCTACGTCATCAAGTGGTATCAGATCCTGATCTTGTCTGTATATTTCAGGCAGAAGGAGCTAGAGGAGAAGGAGTAGTATGATATGCATTAAGTGCTATCAGAGCACAGAACAAATTCTTTTCTTTCTGTAGTAGAGAGAAAGGAGAAAATTTTTCATCCATGCCGCCGAGAAGAAGAGATAAGACAATGCTTGATCTAGCAGTGGAAAGAGAAATGCGTGAGTTACGTGCCAGACTTGATGCTATGGAGACAACACAGAGGCGCACAATTGACACTGGAGATATTAGTGAAGCTGAAAGTGAAAATGAACCTGGAAACGAAGGAGAAGAAGTTACAGTTGAAGATGTTGCAGATGAACGCCTATTCAAGGCTGTTGCAAGGATAGGTGCCAGAGAAAAAATGGACATTCCAGTGTACAAAGGCAACTTGGATGTTGAAGAGCTTCGAAACTGGATTAGAGCTCTAGACAAATACTTCAATTATGAGGATATCGAGGAAGAAAAGAAAGTCAAACATGTCGTTACTAGACTTAAAGGGCATGCAACATTATGGTGGGATGAACTCCAGGATGACAGACGCTGCAAAGGCAAGCAGAAAATCAAAAACTAGGATAGAATGGTTGCAAAGATGAAAGCCAAATTTATACCCAGGGATTATCAAATCACTCTGTTTCGGAGGATGCATAATTTGAGACAGAAGTTGATGTCAGTGAAAGAGTACACTGAAGAATTCTACAGGATAAACATCAGAGCAGGTCATCGGGAAAGCGATGATGAAAAAGTTGCTAGGTACATGAATGGTATGCGATATGGCATTCAAGATGAGATGAGCATGTTAAGCCCTAATATTGGCTCATTACGCCTTAATTGGGGCATATTATATTAGTAATGTTATTTTATTTATGTCGTCTTTAGGCCATTAGTTGTAATTATACCTCCTAGTCTCCTATATATACCAAGGAGACATTTTCATTTTGAATCATCTGGTACTTGAACATTTAAGTGGGGTAAAAGGAGGTTTCCCCCTTGAAGAGGCTTATTATCTGAAATTATCTCTTTTTCAAGGTGTTGAGCACTTTTTCTGAGGTTTTTCTATGCTATATTGATATTTGGTTCTTAACATATGGTATCAGAGCTCAAGGTCTTGGGGTTTCGCTACTACATCTGAGACACCTTGGAATTTTCACGATAACTACTTTTATACAACATTTCCAAAGGAATGTCTTGGAGGATATTTATTAAATGGATCAAGGTACGTTGGGTTAAAAATTTAGATCCTGAGGCCTTATACTTTTGGAGATACAACCTGTACAAGATAGGGTTCTGGAATCATCCTGAACTAAGTCATTGCGGAATTTTTACTATAAAAACTTTTCTGTGACATTTCAAACCCTTAAATCCAGAGGATATTTACAAAAATTAGTAAGCTATCTTTGGTAAAAATTTCATCTTCTGGGTCATCTTAAATTTGTAGATACACCTTGTGTAAGATAGGGTATCTGACTAGTCCTATTGACTAGTCTCAAGAAGGTGTTCCAGGTAAAACAATCATAACTTCTTCCTAGAGTATACTAGTCTCAATAAGGTGTTCCAGGTAAAACAATCATAACTTCTTCCTAGAGTATTCAAATTGAGTGGGACTTGTTTCATTGGATTTTTCACAGTCTGTAGTATTTCTGGTGTAAGTTTCAGAATTGTATATCAATTATTTGTGCGGGTCATGCTATACAAGTAAGATCTCCTGGAAAGGCCAAAACTAGATAAGTTGTGGGAAAGTTACCGTAAATTCCACTTGACACATCCAATTTTGATCAGACCTATGACATTGTAGAGAAGAAATATCAGAGAACTACATAAAAGAAAGTTTCATACCCAGAAGGGCCGAAACTTGGGAGATACAATAGAAGAAATATTGTCTAGCAGAACCACCTCAAAATCAAGGTTCAAAAGTGATACTTGACCAACATGCCACCCAAAAATGGAACTTCTACACCAAATAAGCCTCTAGAAAATCCTACTTGGAATCTTTATGAAGGTGAAGAAATGTGTAGGGACATAAATGATTTACAAAATAAGATAGTAACAAAAGATGAACTATAAGAGATGATGGAGGGTTTAAAAGGGGAGATCATGGAAGTATTGAAAAATTTCGTAACAGAGAAGACACCTAAAAGTGAAAATGCATCCCATGAAATTCATGATGAGGACACAAGGAAGGTGAATCAAGAATGGAGAAAATCCAACTTTGGTTTGAAGACCAACCACGTTCCTAAGATTGATATGAGGAAGTTTGATGGTAAGGACCCAATCACATGGATACTTCAGATGGAGCAATTCTTTGATCTCCATAATGTGTCACATACACAAAAGGTACAAATTGCTTCTTTATATTTAGAACCTAATCAATTTGTATGGTATCAATGGCTTTTTTCTCGCAAATCACTCGTCACTTGGACAATTTTCACAGAAGAAATGATAGCACACTATGAGGATACAAGGAGCAATACCTTCTTTAGCCAATTGATAAATCTCAAGAAAAAGGGTTCAATTATCGAGCACATTGAGAACTTCCAAAGATTGAATATAAAGGTAACAGATATTCCATATGAGCACTTGATTGATGTATTCATAGGAACTTCAAAGGATAACATTCAACATGAGGTTCTCCTTTGGGAACCCAAATCATTGGAGAATGCATTTAAGGTGGCAAGAAATATTGAAAGTAAAAATATGGCTATGGCTAATAGAAGGACCAATCCTAACATCTATAGAGAGAACACTGCTCTTTCTTCTAAAACACCTCAACCTACAAGGTTGACACCTCAAAAATTGGAGGAAAGAAAAGAAAAAGGTTTATTCTTTAATTGTGACAGCAAGTACAGTAAGGGACATAAGTGTGGTGAGAAGAAATTATTCTACATAGATTGTG
>ML811167.1:208347-242986 GCA_009831015.1 Picea engelmannii | reverse complement strand
ATGAAACAACAAGTAGATCAACATCGTAGTGAAAGAAGTTTTGAAGTAGGGGATTGGGTGTTTTTAAGACTACAACCATACAAACAGATGTCCCTCAAGCAAGCCAAGAAGGATAATAAATTATCACCAAAGTACTATGGCCCCTATAAGGTGCTGCAAAAGATTGGTACTATGGAATACAAATTGGAGCTGCCTGCATCTTCACGAGTACACCCAGTTTTCCATGTTTCATTCTTAAAGAAGGTTATAGGCGACAAGATCCCAGTTAAAACTATATTTCCAGAACTTGATGAGGAAGGAAAATTCATATTAGAGCCTGAAGCCATCACTGACACAAGAATTCGCCAGTTGAGGAATAGATCTATTTCAGAGTATCTCATTAAATGGAGGAAACTATCGGCTGAAGATTCCACTTGGGAAGATGAGTCTTTTATACAGAAGAATCTAGAGTTACTCAAGTGTTGCGTACAACACTTGTCTCAAGGGGAGGGGCATGTTAAGCCCTAATATTGGCGCATTACCCCTTAATTGGGGCATATTATATTAGTAATGTTATTTTTTTTATGTCGGCTTTAGGCCATTAGTTGTAATTATACCTCCTAGTCTCCTATATATACCAAGGAGACATTTTCATTTTGAATCATCTATTACTTGAACATTTAAGTGGGGTAAAAGGAGGTTGCCCCCTCGAAGAGGCTTATTATATGAAATTATCTCTTCTTCAAGGCGTTGAGTACTTTTTCTGAGGTTTTTCTATGCTATATTGATATTTGGTTCTTAACAAAGCATGATGACCATTCAGACCATGGAAGATGCTTATCAGATGGCTCTGAAAGATGAAGAGAATCTGAGTCCGAAGAAAGCTCAGAGAGGCTGAGGTAGAAGTCAAGCCAGAGGCAAAACAATTACCCAAGACAGAACTCAAAAACCTAAGGAAGAGGGAAAGAAACCTCAAACTCAACCTGAGAGAGGATGAAGCTCACAAGGAAGGCAATATGCTGATAGAAATATTTTTCCTCGAGCCAAAGGAAGAGGAAGAGGTAGAGGAGGTGAAGTGAAATGCTTAGTCTATGGAAAAATCGGACATAAATCCTATGAGTGTCCAGATAAGAATAAAGAAGGTGGTGAAACTGACATTGTCGAAGCTCAAGGATGGAATGTTGAGGCAGAAGACACTGAGGGCAGAAGATCTTTGATGATGAGGAAAATTCTCTTGAAGCTGGAGAAGGAGGCAAAGAACCTAAACCAAAGAAACAGTCTGTTTAGGACTGCCTGCAAAACTAAAGACAGAGTATGCAAGGTCATAGTGGACATTGGTAGCACAGACAATCTCGTATCTACAGAGATGGTAGAAAAGTTGAAGTTGGAAACTGTTGCACATACAAGCCCATACAAAGTTTCATGGCTACAAAAAGGACATCAGGTAAATGTCACTAAACAATGTTTAGTTGAATTTAAAGTAGGAGGATATAAAGATGAAATATTATGTGATGTCATTCCCATGGATGTTTTTCATCTATTGTTGGGTAGACAGTGGAAATATGACAGAAACGTAGTTCATGATGGGAGAAAGAACATGTATACCCTGGAAAAAAATGGTAGGACTCACATGTTGCTTCCGATTAAGGATAAAGAGGTGAAAACAGAGATGAGAAACATTGTACTTCTCATGAGTGGGAAGGAACTTCTTAATGAGGTTAATAATAAGGAATACACACAATTTATTATGGTCAGGAAGCCCAAAATTGTTTTGACCAGTACGAGAATAGATGATCTACCAGAAGAAATTCAGGCGTTGCTGGAAGAATTTGCTGATATAGTAGTGGACGAACTACCTTTTTCGTTGCCACCTATCAGAAGTATAAGTCATCATATCGATCTTATACCTGGAGCTAGTTTTCTAAACAAAGTAGCATATCGGTTGACACCGCAGGAAAATGAAGAAGCCAAGAGACAAGTCCAGGAATTAATGGACAAAGGATTGATTCAGGAGAGCTTGAGTCCATGCGTTGTTCCGACAGTGCTCAGCCCAAAGAAAGATGGAGGCTGGAGGATGTGTACAGACTCAAGGGAAATCAATAATATTACCATCATATACAGATTTCCATTGCCAAGGATGGACGACTTGATGGATTGCTTGAGTGGAGCAAAGATTTTTTTCAAAGATTGATTTGAAAAGAGGATATCATCAAATTCGGATGAGAGAAGGTGATGAATGGAAGACATCATTCAAGACGAATGAGGGGCTATATGAATGGCTTGTCATGCCATTTGGCTTAACGAATGCACCCAATACTTTCATGAGGTTGATGAACGAAGTCCTGAAGGATTTCATTGGGAAATTCATCATTGTATATCTTGACGATATATTAATTTTCAGTAAGACAGAAGCAGAACACTTAAAGCATTTAGTTGCAGTAATGAGGAGATTACAGTGGGAGAAATTGTTGATCAATATGAAGAAATCGTCATTTATGAGGACATAACTCATTTATTTGGGTTTTGTTATCTCTGCAAATGAGTTGAAGATGGATCCAGAAAAGATAGAGGCGATTAAGAATTGGCCATCGCCGAAGAGTGTATTTGAAGTACGAAGATTCCATGGTTTGGCTAGCTTCTACAGGAAATTTATCCGAAACTTCAGTGGAATTAGCGCACCAATGATGGATATGGTGAAGAAAAGACATAAATCTTTTCACTGGACGGAGGAAGCAGAGAAGAGCTTCAAGTTGTTGAAGAAGAAGATCACTGAGCAACCAATTTTGGTTTTGCCAGATTTCAGCAAGACATTCTAGGTCAGGTGTGACGTGAGTGGATTTGCAATTGGAGTGGTCTTAAGCCAAGATGACAGGTCGATCGTGTACTTCAGTGAAAAACTGAATGAAGCGAAGATTAAGTATTCCACGTATGACAAGGAATTCTATGCAGTCATACAAGCGCTAAAGAAATAGAGACATTATTTGGTTCCCAAGGAGTTTGTTCTGTACAACGATAATCATGCTTTGCAATTCGTGACCCGACAGGAGAAGTTGAACCAAAAACATGCTAAATGCGTTGAATTCATGAAAATTTTTACTTTTGTCATTAAACATATTTCTGGAACTGCTAACAAAGTTGTTGATGCTTTGAGCAGGAAATGTTTACTTATGCAGAAATTCAGAGTCAAGAATTTGGGTTTTGATAACCTTAAGGAAATGTAGAGGGATGAACCAGAATTCAAGGAGACATATGAGGCATCTAAGAATCCAATTCTCATAAATAGAAGCCAATGGACTGAATACATGATCCAGGAGGGATTATTGTTCATGGGAAATCAGCTATGTATTCTGAAATGCTTCATGAGGGAGAATTTGCTGAAGGAAAAACACAGTGGAGGATTGGCCAAACACTTCGTTCATGACAAGACGTTCTCAAAGTTGAATAGCTCATATTATTGGCCAGGGATGAGAACAGATTTTAATAAATTCGTGGATAGATGTAGAATTTTCCAGCACACGAAAGGAAAAAGGCAAAACACAGGGTTATACCAACCATTACCCATACCTGAAAGGCCATGGGACATAGTGAGCATGGATTTCATATTGGGATTGCCAAGGACATGAAGAGGATGTGATTCAATCTTTGTGGTAGTCAACAAATTTTCAAAGATGGCACATTTCATACCATGCCAGAAAACCAACGACGCAACTCATATTGCGAACCTGTTTTTCAAGGAAGTCGTCAGACTTCACGGTTTGCCAAGGAGTATCGTGTCTGATCGAGATACCAAGTTTGTAGGGAATTTCTGGAGGACCTTATGGAAGAAGTTGGGGACAAGTTTGTCTTTTAGCTCAGCATATCATCCTCAGACGGATGGGCAGACAGAAGTCGTAAATAGGAACTTGGGAGATTTGTTAAGGAGCTTAGTGTCTGAACACCACAGTCAATGGGATCACATTCTACCATAGGCAAAATTCGCTTACAATGATTCACTCAATAGAAGCATAGGGCAGAGTCCATTCCAGATTGTATATGGAATGCAGCCTTCTGAATTGAAAGATTCGGAACAAGTTGAATTCATAAGTGCTAGTGTAGAGGACTTTGTAGAAGGAATGAAGGAGCTTCACAACTGAATTAAGGAGTGATTGCAGAGTTCAAGTCAAGAATACAAGCGGAGAGCAGATCAACACAGGCGAGAACTTCAATTTGATGTTGGTGATCTGATTCTTGCACATCTGAGAAAGGAGAGGTTCCCAAGGGGAACGTATAATAAGATGAAGATGAAAAAGATTGGACCATGCAAGATCATAAGTAAATTTGGGGCAAACGCATATGAGATTGAATTACCCGATGGGGTCAGAATCTCACCGATATTCAATGTTGTGGATTTGTACCCTTGCAGAGATGAAGAAGCAACATCAGAAGATGAGCAAAAATAGGTTCAATGGAAAAAACAAATGCCTATAGCTGAAAAACTGTAGATGGAAAGTATAATTGACAAGAGGATTAGCAGAAAGACCAGGAGAAAGGAATATTTTGAATACTTGGTCAAGTGGAAGGGACATCCAGTTGAAGATGCCAGTTGGGAGGATGAAGCAGAAATTCAAAAGCATGGGCAGACCATGCAAGAGCTCATGAACAAGAGTTCATGAAAATTTTCAAGTGTGGGAGTATGATGCAGGAGCATCGTACAAAGACAAAGCACGCGCCTAGCCAAAGGAACATTTGGACGCGCAGATGAAAAAGAGCGTGTTTTTATGAAAACGTTTTGAACTTTGAAAATGTAATATCTAGGAGAAGCGTACTTACATTTATGTGTTGGAGATATGAACAAATCTAGAGAAATTACTCTCATCTGTCAAATGTAATAGGCATTTAAGTCTGTTTAATGAAAGTAGGTAGATTTGATTTAATAGATTAGACAGTTTAGAAGTGTAGGAGGGAAAATAGATATAGACACCCTCACCCTTGTATCATTAAATTTTTTATGATAATTCAGAATTCATAAGTTGGAGGGCTGTAGTAGAGAGTTGTAGAGGAGAACCCATGTACAGAAACACTTGAGTTAATATATGAAGCTTTTGACTCAATTTTCATGGTGTTATGATACTTACGGTTTACATTAGTTGAATGGTATGATTACAGTGATTTGTTTCTCTATTACGCATTTTTTTTAATGTTGTGATTGTGTGCATGATTTCATGTTGAATGTATGAAGTCTGAGAGAGCAGAAGAATGAGCTTCAATTGTTTCTCTTCCTGAGAATTCCTGCAAGAGTGCAGTGAATGTCTGCAAGGTGTACGTTGATGAGGATCTGAGTTTCATCTCAGAAAGCTCAAGAGAGATACCGTTGTTCTCATACCAGCAGAAGTGCAGGAGAAGCACAAAGTCGTGCAAGGTGTGAATAGGCTAGTAGAAATATTAGAACTTATCAACCAAGGGGAAAGTTGAAGGACTACTGTTGCAAGGAGTGCACAGGGTTGAAGACTCAAATAACTAGAAGTTGTTTGAAGGTTTTCTGCAAGGAGTGTGAGCATGATTCTTTTTGGAGGCTTGTGTTTGCAAGTGAAAGCTCAGGAGGGATAACACCTTTGAAGTGTTCAAAGGGAGACGAAGGTCAAAAATCATCTCGCAGAAGTCAAGTTCAGGTGGAAGGATGCCAAGTCATTTTGGCTCGAGATCCTTGAGAAGAGTGAACGAACGGTGAAAGGCCTTCGTGAAGGAAGTGACGAAATTGCGAGAGTCATCGGATCTTGTAGAGTAGCAAGGTGGTTAGAGGCCRGCGAAACCCATCATCCAGGATTCGAGGGTCAATATGAGTCATTGATCTCGTTTCAACCCACGTCGTTAGATCATTTCACGAACTCAGGGTTTGTGAGTTTGGGAAAAGAAGACCAAATTCTTGGTTTCGYGAAGTTTCAAGTTGCGAGGAGTAGGGAAGGAGATCCAGACCATTGGATCCAAGCCACGRGAGAACCTTCGGATCAGAACCTCTGCATGGTATCATAGATCAGGGGTTCGGGGGTTGAAAGGATTACTTTTCAACTGCAGAAGTCACGAAGTGTCGAGCACCGAGGGCTCGTGCAAACACGTGTCACATCCGTTAGGTGGGGACCATGTGGTTGATAGGTGGCACAAACATAGAGCGCACAGAAAAAGTGAAATTAGGCGACAAAGGGAGTACACGTGTCACCTTGGAAGGGGTCAACCCATCACTAACTTATCATGCCTCGAGGATTCGCAAAGGAGGAGCACGAGGGCTCAACACTCCAACTTGCGAAGTTGCGAGTTGCGAGGGGTGCTAGAGTTAGGACCTAGTCGGTGGTTGCTTGTAGAGGCACTGGAAAGGAGGGAGCCATACCTGTATCATCGTCTCGGGTATCGAAGGTTTGGAAAAGAGGAGTCGAGGGTCATCAACCCATGAACGCACGAGTTGCGAAAGGCGCTTGTGCTAAGGCTGGTTGTGGTCACATGGAGGCGTAAGGATCGCGCCTAGTGTTAGGTTGCATGGGGAGGGTTTTCACAAAGGACCTGTGGATCGGATTCGTGAGGTTCCAATAGGGATCCGAGGGATCCGCTTCGGCTCGAGGAAAAAATAGAACGATCCTGTGCGGATCTCGGACAGAGGGTCGGGGTCTGCGTCATCTGTGTGTGTGTGTGTGTGTGTGTGTGTGTAAGATACAAAGGGTACAATGAAAGGTTCTAGCCAACCTATTAATATAACACTAGTAATGTAATAACTCAATGTATAGGGCTTAATGATGGGTTTTTATGCTTAAAATGGCGATTTGTGTAGGGATTAACATAAGCACATGGATTTTCAATTGCTAAAAATCAATCATGCAACCCTCCTTAATATATTGTATCAATCCCCTATAAAGATCTGACATAGCTTCATGTTGTGCATGTGATCTTATAGACCTAATATAAATTTCCCTTACCTCTAGCCATGAAGAGTTAATATTACCTTGAGATTCATGTTGTTCAACAACATTTCTTTCCTCATGTTACTCTGGGGTAGTCTATGGCTAAGTAAAAATGGAATGTTCAAAAATACATATCCATTTGTTGAGCTTGAAATTATGTCACTTTTATCATTGAAGAAAGACTCCAACCAAACATAATCATCAACTTGAAGTACTCATATGTATCTTTAATATATTTTGTTTATTTTCTCCAAACATTAAAAATCATTTACATTTCTATTATGCCTTCATGCATTATGGATTTCAACCCTTAATTCCAATAACAATAAATCTAATGCATACATGTGACGATATGGAATGAACTTCAAAATACCAAACTTGATGAAGGGCCCCATTATGAACTAGTTGAGTACTTCTTGTCCCAGATAAGTTTTTTCCCATCAATGTTTTTTTATATAGAATTTATATTTAAAGCTAATGTCATTAAGTTATTCAATACTTTTCTTCACCATGCATTTCCCAAATAAATCTTCACATGTCAATAGTTTCTTCCAAGTGTGAAAAATATGGAGAGTATGTTTTTTAACTAGTTTCAATTAAGGATGGAAAAATCTTAACATTCTTCTTGCTCAATGTTAATATAAATTGACTTAAAATTTGATCAATATGGTCACGTGTGTTCCCAAAAAGAAACAAATAAACTATTACCTTTTGAAAAATCCCAATTAAACAAACTTGCTTAAATATCCAAATACAAACTAAGTTATGTTTTCACATCTAGTATTTTTCAATTATAGATATAGAGCTTGAGGAAGATTCTCAGACCAATGAGTAAGCACATGATGCATTATTTTCTATTCTATTAAAAACTAAATTATTTTCTATGTTTTTGTTTAAGGAAAATGACATTAATGAGGTTATTTATGAAATTATTTATTTGGAATAATGCCTCAGATAATAGTATCCAAAATTAAAATTGGTGCTTTCAAGATTGATAGCCAACAAAAAAAACTAATACTTTTGTTCAAGGTCAATCAATTGATCTCAAACAATTATGAAGAATGTTAAAGTTTGGAAATATGTTAGAGGGGAAAACAAAATGGAATGTAGAAGACAAAAAAAATGATAATGGAAAATGTATATTTTGGTATTGTCTTGATTTTGAACAAATTCAATCAAATTATCAACCACTTCACTTGTTATGAGATATATGTGTAGTGTCAAGCACATAAATTATTTGTGCACGCATGAAACAAGCCAAGGCATGTGGATTTTAAATATTGTTTCAAAATGAATTATAACAATCAAGAATATTTCACATAATTATGTGCATCTATCATGAAAAACATTGAAGTAGACAAATTTAGTTTGTTTGTTATTATGTAAATTTTTATATATTATTATAAATGTCATGATATTATTTCTAACATATTTAATACCAAAATGTTATATTTTTTTTTACAGGTTTTTGTTATACCACTTTTGAGTATGTTGAGAGAAATTTATACTATGAAAGACAATTTAATGGATGTCATCAATGTCTTTCATATAAACAAGGCATAATGAGTAAGGAAAAGGAAAAAAGAGTACAAGAAATTCAAATTATAGAGTACAAGCCAAATAAACAATAAAGAACAAAGAAAACCTAGAAGTTTAATCATGCTAGAAAGGTTAAATTTAGGCCTTTAGTAACAAGAAATGAGGATGATATGGACATTGGTGCCAATAATGTTGCAACCCCTATTCAAGAAAAAATAAGTGAAACACACAAAAAAAACATGCTTGAAAATGTTTGTATACCTAATGATCATGAAGATATTGTTGATTTAAATGAAACTCCTTTAAATCATAGAAGGAAAAGATCTAATCTTGTCGATCTTGATAAAGAAGAATGATAGTTAACCCTAAATATAACAATGAAAAATATAGAAGTATAAAGGAAATCATAATGCTAGGTGTTTATTTAGATGATAATGTTATCAAAACAAAAAAAAATACCATGAAAAATCTAGAAGTAGAAAGGAAATCATAATGCTAGGTGTTTATTTAGCTGATAATGTTATCAAAATAACAAAAAATACCATTTGAGGTCTATTGTACAAGAACTTGGTTCACAGTGGTTATACATTTCATTTGGATGTGAACTAGATTTACAAATCCAAATAAGGTTGGAAGAAATTTCAAATTAGAAGGATACATTGCTTGCATATTCACGACATGAAAGCAATGATGAACTAAAATCCATATGCGTCTGTGGTTGACTCATTGACTCTTGTTGACCTAAAGGACATTCTCAATGGACATGATTTCAATTAATAAAAATGTTTGAATATCGTAATTATGTGATTGGGGGATCATTCTACAAAGGCTAGAAAAGAATTAATGCATGAGTATTCCAATAACCCTCTTTTTAAAATACTCAAATGCCATTTATGATGGTTTAACAAAAATAGAAGAAAATGTATTAGCGTGGGGTCATAGCAGACATGGTAAGTATAGGATGTTCATGAAATTCATTTAAAGGGAAAGATTTATCCATGATGATTTTAAAGATGTAATGAGGACAGATCATATGTTGATGGAAATTTTTGTAAGTAATATTTTATAGAAGTAGACTTCCCAATTGATGAAGAAAGTGTGAAACAAAAAAAAACACAAAGGAAGTGATGCATTCAAAGCCATGGATTCTTATTTTCAATTGGCATTTAAAACTTGATAGACATGGGATTCCATTGATAAGATATTTAGCTTATGGAAGAATATTGGTATAAACAATCCAAGGGGAAGTCCTTTGCAATAATCAATGGTAAAGCATGACCTAAATTGAATAATCTCCTTGAAAACATGTGAATGAATAATTCATACTTATGATTTGATGGAATTATTATTCATGAAAGTAGACTTACTCTAGAAGTCTGTGTATGATGAAAGATGAGGACAATGAGTCAAGTTACGGATGTAGATCACATAAATATTTATGGATATATTCATGGAGATGTGATGCAGGAGCATCACTCCAACCCAGCTACGCGCCAGCCAACCAACACATCAAGCATGCATTCAATAGGAGAGGAGAGGTGCAACCCTCTCACTTTCAAATTTCAAATTTGAGTTTATTGTAGTAAATGATTGTAAGGCTGAAGAACCAAAATCCATGCATGTGCACAGGCTGGGATTAGAAACCATCTTAAATGGTTGTAAGGCTGAGATCTAGATCTGATTCGGACTAGACAACCATTCAATATAATTGAATGAAAATTAATGAGAGTTGGTGAGATGGAGGGAAGAGATCGAGGAGCCCCCTTTTGTAAAACTATCCTTTGTATCTGTAGGATTATTCAGATAGAGAAGACTAATGAGAATGGGGAGAGTAGAGGAAACCGTGACTTTGTTGCAGTCTGAGCTCACATTGTAAAGAGGCATTTCATATTAATACAATCATAATAGTTTTTCCTGCATATTGTTGTTCATGTGTTTGTGAGTTCATGAATGAATTCCTTTATGTGTTTATGATATGTTGTAGATGTGTGTTAGTTTTCATTTTGCAGGTTACATACATAAGTCATTGTCTATTGGGTTCTTTGATTTTTAGGTCTGGTTCTTTGTGGCTTCATGAAAGAGGTTGCATGACAGAACACTGCGGGTTCTGTAAGCCAGTGCATAGAGTGCACTTCTGAATTCTGCGGAATTTGGACAGAGTTGTGCTAGGAGGGCTCACCAGAGGAAGAACTAGACCCAGGGAGAAACCTCAAGGTTGTTGAACACCTTGGAGGTAAGGGAAAACAGAATCACTGAGGATTCTAGAGAACTCTTCCAGGAGGGCATTGAGTGGATGTATAGGGTGCATAGAGAGAAATCTATTTCAAGTTCGGTGAGAAGACAGAATGCCTGAGGTTCTGTAGAGCTCTTCCAAGAGGGCATTGAGAAATTTCAAGGAGGTGCACATGAGGAACTCTATTCTGAGTTCAGAAGAAGGAAAAGTGTTGAGGAGGAAGACACTCACAGAGTCGTTAAATACTTTGTCGGTTCAATAAGGGGTGCTTGAATAGAAGGCTGCCAAGAGGGCACCAAATCTCCATTTGAAGGAGAAGGCAAGGGTCGAATCCCTTAGAGGTTAAAGTAGGAAAAATCTTATAACGAATAGCATAGTTGTGTGTAGGGACCCTGGAAGGAGTGCAGAGGTCGAGAAACCTTTTGAGGTTTCAAGTTGAACAAAACTCAGGAGGGAAGATTTTTCAGTAACGTAGGCGAGACTAAAGATCTTGGACTCGCAGGATAAAGAAAGAAGGATTCAACCTTTGAAGCATTTGAAATCTTCCAAGGCTCGGAGAGAGCGCATGCTCAGGAACGAGCAACAATAGCCATTGGATCGACACTGGGAGGAAAGATCTGGACCGTTGAATCTACGTCTAGGCACACAAGAGGAGAGAGTGCAAGGAGGATAGATCTGGGTCGTCAAATCTAGGCCAAAGGACCGATAGCCGTTGGATCCGAAGGAAGGTGCACAGAGTTTAACCTCTGGGAGTTTGTGCAGGAAAGGAACCGTATGGATGGTGAGAGGCCTTCGTGAAGGAAGTGTCGAAGTTGTGAGAGTCATTGGATCTTGTAGAGTTGCAGGGTGGTTAGAGGCCGGTGAAACCCATCACCCAGGATTCGAGAATCAATGAGAGTCGTTGATCTCATTTCAACCCACGTCGTTGGATCATTTCGTTAATTCGGGGTTCGTGAGAGGGCAGACCAAATTCTTGGTCTTGCAAAGTCTCGAGTTGCGAGGAGAAGAGGAGGAGATCTATACCATTGGATCCAAGCCACGAAAGAACCGTTGGATCAAAACCTCTATGTGGTATCGCATACCAGGGGTTTCGGGGGTTGAAAGAAATTCTTCTTGACTGCAGAACTCATGAAGTGTCGAGTGCTAAAGGCTCATGCGAACACATGGCACATCCGTTAGGTGGGGACACCGTAGTTGACAGGTGGTGCAAACATAGATCTCATAGAGAAGACGGAAGTAGGCAACAAGTGGCATACGGGTGTCACCTTAGAAGGAGCCAACCCATCATTAATTCATCGTGTTTCAGGATTTCGTAAAGGAGGAGCACAAGGGCTCAACACTCCAACTTGTGAAGTCACGAGTTGCAAGTCGTGCTAAAGGAGTCAACCCATCTCTGACTCATCGTGCTTCAGGATTTCATAAAGGAGGAGCACAAGGGCTCAACACTCCAACTCACAAAGTCGTGAGTTGCGAGTAGTGCTAGCACTTAGCCCTAGCCGGTGGTTATGTGCGGAAGGCACTAGCAAGGAGGGAGCCATACCTGTATCATCATCTCGAGTATCGAAGGTTTGGAAAAAAGGACTCAAGGGTCATCGATCCACGAACTCGCGAGTTGCAAAAAGGCGCTTGCATTAAGGCCAGTTGTGGTCACAAGGGGATGTGAGGTTCACACTTGGTGTTAAGTTATGCAGGGTGGGTTTTCACGAAGGACCTGTGGATCAGATTCATGAGGTTCCAATAGGGATTCGAGGGAGCCGCTTCAGATCGAGTGGAAATTAGAACGATCTTGTGCGGATCACGGCCCGAGGGTCGGGGGTCTGCGTCAAGATGTTGTGGAGATTGTTATGCTATATTGTACATCTTGTTATGAGAACCTCAATGTTGTATTATGAGGTATCACATATGTATTGAAGTGTGATAATGATGTATCATTATTGTACATTAATAAAATGTGATCTTTGTGAGAATATTGTTCTTCTTATGGTTTATTTTTGTGTGTTAATGTTTGTTGTATGTTGTTCTTGAAAATAACATTTGGTATCATAGCGGGTTGTTAATGAGTGTATTTTCTGAATGGAATCCAAATTCAAATGCATGTTTGTTTCCATGGATGGATGGAGTCAACACTGAAGTTTTTAACAGAATGTATGGAGATAAAAATTGTGGAGACAAAACTACTGATGCAGAAAAGGAGAATGTATATGTCACATGGCTATCGATGGTTATCCATGGTGCCAAAAAAATGGATATCAACATGGATATATATGTTACTAAATTTGAAAATCACAGAGAAGCGTTGTTTCCATAGAAAATATGTTGGAAAGCCATCTAAATTTCTAACACTTTGTGAAAAACACGTCGACCCGTATGCATGTAAGGTTCTGATATATATTTGTGTGTTGCATTTAGAGTAGACCAAGTGTGACTATGAAAGAATATTGTATTATTTTGTGATATTATTATGTGTCAATGCTTCCATCAGAAATATTGTGCATGGTAAAGATCTTACATCAAGGTATCGTAGAACAAATCATGTCCTTTATACTAACTCTGCATATGATTATTTTACCACATTCAAGATTACATACTAGAAGTGTTTCCCAAGGATGTTGATCTTGGGTCTGAAAATTTTTGGTACCAAGTAAGCTTTATTTTTCAAAATCCTTTTACATTTGCACCATTCATCACAAATTCATATTAGAAAAAGATAGTGAAGATCTTTTATCTTGGAGATGGATATGTTGATGGCTAGTCTATCAATTTCAATGGTTTGTTGAGTATGAGAAGGGAAACATTAAACTCAACATGTTAAACATGAGAGTGTCAATGTTGCAATTAGTATGGTAGATTTCATTTGTGGTGGCATGACCATAGGTGATTTTTCACGCTCGAAATATGAAGTGAATATCTCTACAAGTAAATTTTGGAAGCATGCAACAACAAAAATAGAAAGATCACCCTCTGCTTCCTTCATTCTATGAGTGTCTTTAGTTATGTTTGATATCCATGAGGTAGGACTCCTCCATGTTACAAGAGGTGCAGGAGTTGAAGAACAAATTATAGCCTTGTAGCCTATTGAAACCAGAGAAGAAATTGAAGTTAGTTGCAGTTGTAGTCCTGTAAATGAGTGTCCTCGTGTAAAGTGACCAGTGTCAAAATTACGAGGAGCTGATATGTTGGGTCATATAAACAAAAATATCATATTCAAGGAAGAGGTCACACGAGGGCCACTATCTGAAGGATTATATTCACTCTCACAAATATGAGTAGCATATGCATTGATCTCATTTACTTGACATGTATATCTAAGCATTTGAACATTCTGGCATTGGTTATGTTCTCTTATTTAAAAAAAAAAACCAATTATGTGGAGACTTTGGAAAGTAGTGTAATCATAGTGATTTAAAAACTTAGTATTGGTATTACTTATTTGATGCAGGAGCATCTCAAGCGAGTCAGTGCGGAGACAACGGACAGCTGGACAAGCGCCCAGCACAAATTTTGAAATTCTCTTGAAGTTAATGTGCCAATCTTATATGAGATAATTAAGAAGGAGTGCACTTGTATAATGTAAACGGACCTTGAGCGATCCGCTCTCGTCATTAGTAGGTAGAAAGAAGTTATAGTAGTTAATGAAGGTAGGTAGAATTGAATGTTAGATTAGACAGTTTTAGAGCGCAAGAGGGAAATGGGATATAGACACCCTCATTGTGTATTGTAACATAAGCATGAAGAATATGCCAATTGAGAGCATAGAGAAGAAGTAGAGAGTTGTATAGCCGAATTCCATGTACAGAGGTTCTGAATTAATACAAAAAGGTTTTGATTCAGACTCATGGTGTTCAAATATTCTCTGTGTATGCATCTTTGAATGTTATGCTCATGAATGTTTTACTCTTTATGTCATGAAATTGCTTTATGCTATGTATGAATGATTTCTTGTTGAATGTCTGAAATCTGAGAGAGAGAGTAAGGGAAATGAGTTTCAATTGTTTCTCTATCTGAGCAAGAGTTCCTACAAGGAGTGCAGTTGAATTGTCCGCAAGGAGTGCGTTGACAAAGGGTTCAGATTTTTGTCTCTGAAAGCTCAGATAGAGTAGCTTTTGTTCTCATTCACTCAGAAGTGAAGTTAGGCACAGGAGCCTTGCAAGGAGTGCGCAAGCCGAGTAAAGTCTCAGAGTTGCGAACATGAGCGAAGTATTGAGAGACTGCTACTGCAGGTGTGCGCAGAGTCGAAGGGAATTCAACACTTGGAAGTGTTTGAAGGTATTCCACAAGGAGTGCAAGCAGGATTTTTTCTGAAAGACTTGAAGTCGTGGGAAAGCTTAGAAGGATTTGAACCTTCAAAGGGGTCGAAGGAAGGCAAGAGGCCTAGTACTTTGAAAATTTGAAAGAAGGCGTAGTGACGTCGGACCACAGGAGGACGAGTTCTCAAGGGAAGAATGGACGGTCAGAATTTTCTGTGGAGAATTTATGAAGTTCTGTGAGCTGTCAAATCTCACGGAGGAGTAGGGGAGTCACAGTGAGTATTCCCAAAGGTTAAGCTCAAGAGGAGTAGAATCATAGATCCAAGCCATAAGGGCCATTGGATTTACCTGTGAACTTTTGTTTCGGGTTTTCGCGAGTGGAAGTCCCGTAATCTTTGCAACGGGAATCGCAAAATCAAAAAATACGAAGTCCTGAAGGGAAAAAAGGATTGTGTGGGCCACATGAATCGACAGAGTGGACAGGTGGCGCATTCTCGAAAAGGGAGTCAATTTCATTGACCATTCAAGGTTTCGTGGAGTGAATTTTCAAATTCCTTGCATTAATATTCGCGATATCGTGAAGTCCGAAGTCCCGACGGAGTGAAATACCATTGAAAGGTCAAATCTTGGGAGTGCATTGGAGGTTCGGTAAATCGGGATTTGGGAGTCAAGGAGACGAGTTTCTCGACATCGCGACTGTCGAAATCGCGATAAGGAGAAATCTGAAACAGGGAGAGAAAGGGTCAGTGTTGACTGGTTTTCGGGTTTTGGAGATAGAGAGATAAGGCGCTTGACCACCGGATTTGCAAAAGTGTGAAGATCGATCTTCCGAAGTACAAGGGGGATTTCTTGAAGTTGATTGTGGGTACGGATTTCCTGAAAGGGGAATAGAAGAGCGATTTTTGAGATCTCTTTGGGCCAAGGAGAGAAGAATGATCCTGTGTACGTAACCTTCTGACCCGCGGGTTGAGGAGGGTTGCGTCAGGTTTGGTATCAAAGCACAGAAAGTTTTATTTTCTTTCTGTAGCAGGGAAAAGGAGAATTCACCATGCCACCAAGGAGAAGGGACAAGCAAACACCTGACCCACCAGAGGATAGGGAAATGTCGAGAAGAAGGGGAAGGAAGATGACTGATCCAGCCATGGAGAGAGAGATGCGTGATTTATGTGCCAGACTCGAAGACATGGAGACAACACAGAGACACACAATCAGTGCTGGGGATCTTACTGATTCTGAAAGTGAAATTGAGGCTGAACATGAAGAATAAGAAATTGCAGCCGAAGATGCAGCAAACGAATGTTTTATTAGAGCTATTGCAAGAATGGGTGCAAGAGAGAAAATGGGCATTCTAGTTTATGAGGGAAATCTGGATGCAGAGGAGGTTCTAGACTAGATTAGAGCTCTGGACACATACTTTGACTATGAATATGTCGAAGAGGACAAGAAGGTCAAGCATGTTGTCACAAGATTGAAGGGACATGCAGCATTGTGGTGGGATGAACTACAAGCTGACAGACGTTGCAAAGGAAAGCAGAAGATCAAAAGATGGGACAGAATGATCACGAAGATGAAGGCGAAATTCATCCCCAGAGATTATCAAATTACTCTGTTCAGGAGAATGCAGAACCTGAGACAGAAGATGATGATAGTGAAAGAATACACTGAAGAGTTCTACAGGATGAACATCAAGGTAGGTCATCAAGAAAGCGATGATGAAAAAGTTGTCAGATACATGAATGGTCTGAGATACGACATTCAGGATGAGATGAGCATGGTAACCATCCGAACGGTGGAAGATGCTTATCATATGGCTCTAAAAGTGGAAGAGAAGCTGAGCCGAAAGCAGGGTCAAAGAGGTCGAGGTAGAAGTCATCCCAGAGGCAAATTAGTTACCTAGGATAAAAACCAGAAGCCCAAGGAGGACTGGAAGAAACCTCAGACTCGAATTGAGAGGGGTGGAACCTCATAGAGAGGGAAGCATACCGAGCAGAGAGGATAGTATGTTGATAATAATATTTTTCCTCGTACTAGAGGTAGAGGAAGAGGAAGAGGTGGAGTAAGAACATGCTTCACATGTGGAAAAAATGGGCACAATTCTTATGAGTGTCCAGATAAAAAGAAATAAGGAGGAGAGACTCACATCGTCGAAGCACAGAGGTGGAATGTTGAAGCAGAAGATGCTGAAGGTGGAAGATCGTTGATGATGCAAAAATATATTTTGACACCAGAGAAGGAGGTGGAGAGTTCAGTCCAAAGAAACAGACTTTTCCAGACTACTTGCAAAACCAAAGACAGGGTATGCAAGGTCATCGTGGATAGTGGTAGCATGGATAATCTCGTTTCTACAGAGATGGTAGAAAATATGGAGCTGGAGACGATTGATCATCCAAGCCCATACAGAGTTTCGTGGCTACAAAAAGGACATCAGGTAACGGTCACTAAACAGTGTTTAGTTGAATTTAAGATAGGAGGATATAATGATAAGATACTCTGTGATGTTATTCGCATGGATGTTTGTCATCTATTGTTGGGTAGACCATGGAAATATGACAGGAATGTGATTCATGATGGGAGAATGAACACATACACCCTAGAGAAGAATGGGAGGACTCACATGTTGCTTCCAATCAAAGATAAGGAGGTGAAGCCTGAAGTAAGCAACACAGTACTTCTCATGAGTGGGAAGGAACTTCTTACCAAGGTCAAGAAGAAGGAAGAACTGCAATTTATTATGGTCAGGAAACCGAAGATTGTTTTGACCAGCACAAGAGTAGATGATTTACAAGAAGAGTTTCAGGAACTACTGGAAGAGTTCGCTGACATAGTAGTGGACGGACTACCTCATTCGTTGCCACTGATCAGAAGTGTGAGTCATCATATTGATCTCATACCTAGATCCAGTTTTCCAAACAAAGCCATGTACATATTGATGCCGCAGGAGAATGAAGAGGTTAAAAAACAAGTCCAGGATTTGTTGGAAAAAGGTTTGGTCAGAGAAAGCTTGAGTCTGTGTGTTGTTCCAACAATACTCAGTCCGAAGAAAGATGGAGGCTGGAGGATGTGTACTGACTCCAAGGTGATCAACAAGATAACCATCAGGTACAAATTTCCATTGCCAAGGATGGATGATCTGATGGATTGCTTGAGTGGAGCAAAATTCTTTTCAAAGATTGATTTGAAAAGCGGTTATCATCAAATTCGCATGAGAGAAGGTGACGAATGGAAGACAACATTCAAAACCAATGAAGGGTTGTATGAATGGCTTTTTATGCCGTTTGGATTAAAAAATGCGCCAAGTACCTTCATGAGGTTGATGAACGAAGTCCTAAGGGAGTTCATCAGAAAATTTGTTATCGTATATCTGGATGACATACTGATTTTCAGTAAAACAGTGGCAGAGCATATGAAACATTTGGCTATAGTGATGCAGAAGTTACAGTAGGAGAATTTGTTGATAAATATGAAGAAATCCTCATTCATGAAGACGGAGCTCATTTATTTGGGGTTTGTTATTTCTGCAGATAAATTGAGGATAGATCCAGATAAGGTGGAGGTAATCAAGAGTTGGCCATCACTGAAGAGTATATTCGAGGTGAGAAGTTTTCACGGATTGGCTAGTTTCTACCGAAAGTTCATCAGAAATTTCAGTGGAATTAGTGCACTGATGATGGAAACAGTGAAGAAGAGACATAAGTCTTTTCACTAGACAAAATAAGTTGAGAAGAGTTTTAATCTATTGAAGAGGAAGATCACGAAACAACCAATTCTGGTATTGCCAGACTTCAAAAAGACATTTCAAGTGAAATGTGATGCAAGTGGATTTGAAATAGGGGCAGTTTTGAGCCAAGATGACAGACCGATAGCATACTTCAGCGAGAAGCTAAATGAAGTGAAAGTGAAGTACTCCACATATGATAAGGAGTTCTATGCTATCATACAGGCATTGAAAAAATGGAGACATTACTTGATCCCAAAGGAGTTTGTCTTATACAGTGACAATCATGCACTGCAGTTTGTGACTCAACAGGGGAAGTTGAATCAAAGACATGTCAAATGGGTGGAATATATGAAAAATTTCACTTTTGTGATTAAACATATTTCTGGTACTACTAACAAAGTTGCTAACTCTTTGAGTAGGAAGTGTTTTCTATTGCAGGAGTTCAGAGTCAAAAGGTTGGGTTTGATGATCTCAGGGACATGTACAAAGATGATCCAGATTTTAAAGAGGCATATGAAGCAGCTGAGAATCCAATTCTTAGGGATAGAAGCCAATGGACAGTATACATGATCCAGGAAGGATTACTGTTTAAAGGTAATCAGCTGTGTATTCTGAAATGCTCCATGAGGGAGAACTTGTTGAAAGAGAAACATAGTGGAGGATTGGTCAAGCACTTTGGTCATGACAAGACTTTAACAAATTTGAATGAGTCATATTTTTGGCCGGGAATGCGAGAAGACATCAAGAGATTCATGGACAGATGCAGAATTTGCCAGCATTCGAAAGGAAGGAGACAAAATGCAGGGTTTTATCAACCATTGCCAATACCTGAAAAGCCGTGGGATGCAATCATCATGGATTTCATATTGGGGTTGCCAAGAACACAAAGAGGGTTTGACTCAATCTTTGTGGTGGTGGATAGATTTTCCAAGATGGCACACTTCATCCCATGTCAGAAGACCAGTGACGCAACTCACATTGTGAATCTATTTTTCAAAGAAGTCATTCGACTTCACGGCTTGCCAACGAGCATAGTTTCGGATCGAGACACTAAATTCGTAGGACACTTTTGGAAGACGTTATGGAAGAATCTAGGGACTAACTTGTCGTTTAGTTCATCTTATCATCCTCAGACAGATGGACAGACAAAAGTGGTAAACAGAAGTCTGGGAGACTTGCTGAGAAACCTGGTGACAGAACACCACAACCAATGGGACAACATATTACCACAGACGTAATTTTCTTATAACGACTCAGTGAATAGAAGCATAGGGAAGAGTCCATTTCAGATTGTCTATGGCATGAAGCCGAGAGGAATTTATGAATTGAGAGATTCAGAACAGATTGCGACTAGGAGCGCTAGTGTAGAAGATTTCACAGAGGCGATGAAGGAACTTCACAGCAAGGTGAAGGAGCGATTGCAGAATTCAAGCTGGGAATATAAGCGTAGAGCAGATCAACACAGGAGACAACTTCAATTTGAGGTTGGTGACCTGATTCTAGCACATTTTAGAAAGGAAAGGTTCCCGAGAGGAACATATAATAAACTGAAGATGAAGAAAATCGGACCATGTAAGGTCTTACAGAAATTTGGGGCGAATGCTTACGAGATTGAATTACCTGATGAGATTGGAATTTCTCCCATATTCAATATCTCAGATTTGTACCCATATAAACCTGAGGAAACAGGGACGGAAAGTGAACAACCAGTGATCCAGTGGACAAAAAAGATGCTAGTTGAAGAAAAGTCGCAGATGGAGCGCATACTGGACAAAAGGGTCAGCAAAAAGACCAGGCGAAAGCAATACTTTGAATATTTGGTCAAGTGGAAGGGCCACCCAGTTGAAGATGCCAGCTGGGAGAATGAAGGTTTTTCTTGAGTACAAAAGTCATGGGTATGTAATGGAGTTCATGTTTATGAATTAAATTCCATTTTGGAAAAATGAGCTTCTAAGCCAAAGTGAATGTCAAAGGAAAGTTAAAGTCTTGAAGCATTTTTTGATGTGTAAGAATTGTTGAGAGTGCATTAATGTAAAAGTTATGAATGGGTGATTTATTGAGTTCAAGTCAAAGTCAAGTTCAAGTGTGGGTTGAAATTTAGTAGTGTTGAAGTCAAGTAAAAGTTAAAGTGAAGTTTGAGTCAAACTTGAAGTTTTTTTTTTTTTTAAATGTATTGGTTCAAAAATCAAGAGTTAAAGTTGAGAGTCTAAATTAGAATCAAGGTAAAAGCTCAGAGTCAAGAAGAATTCATTCATGTATAAGTGGTTGTCTTTCATGAAGAAAGGTGCATGATCAATCGTACCTCACACCTTTAACATTGTTGTATTTTGGGTGCATGATTGGTTGTACTTGAGACCTTATGTTTATTGTGCTCATTAAGGAAAACGAGCTTGAATCATTAAGGTAAGTGAGTGTGAATCATTAATTTTTTAAAATGGGAAAAGGAGGAAAAATAAGTCAAACAACTAATCAAGAAATTGAACTACTACAATATGACCTTGATTATGCTTTGCAAGAAATAGACAGTTTACAAAAACAAAATCATTCCATAATTAGAAAAGTTGTAGAATTTAGAATACCAGACAATGAATTTTATCATGAATTTTTTAGTTCTGCTACACAATGCATCGACACATTAGAGAAAAAGTTGACATCACTAGATAAATTTATGGATGAAATTTTTCAAATTGAAGATCAAAAGGATAAATTCATAGAATCATTACAGCAAGAATTATTGGCAAAGGAAAATGTGTTGTTAACTCTCGAAAGTGAAGTAAAAAAACTAAAATAAGAGAAAGCAAAGTGTGATGAAATATGTGATACAAGTGACTTTATTGATAGTTCTTGTAATTTGGTTAATGATAATAATGTTGATGTACATATGTCTCTCTCTTGTTCTGAGACTAAAAATGATGATGCTTCAAATGATGATCCTGATGATGATAAAATAGGTTTCTTTAAGAAGCACACAAAGGGAATATGTTCAAAAATTATGAATAATATTTGTTATGATGGAAAAGGTTTATGAAAGAATGGTCAAAGTATTGAAAATCCCATATAAGTATGTGTAAGACCTAGAAATGAAGGCCTTATATATTGACGCAGGTGCACCCGCTAGGCACGTCCACTCACAGGATCTTTCTTCCTTCCTTGGCCCGAAGAAATGAGAGGTTCTTCTGTTTCCCTATCGAGAAATTCTCACCCATAGTACTCTCTCGTGGGATCTCCCCTTCTTATATTAGGAAATCAATGCTAGCCTTTTACTCTGTTATCGAGGGTCCTCCTATCGGGAGTTTTACACTTGTGATGTTCAAGAAACTTGCTTTACCGATCCCTGATCCCCGATATGATCCCCTGCTACCTTAGCCTCCCGGGCTAAGTCTTTAGTCCACACGACCGCTTTCTATAAGACCACAGCTTTATATCCCTTTTCATTGAGGTTTCTGACTTCAAAAATCCCGATGCGCTCAAATTCCCGTTAGCCCTCCAGACTAAGCTTTGGGTCCATGTGACCTCACTTTATATGACTGCAGTCATATCCTTTATCGGGGTTCGGGGTTTAGAGTGTCGAAATGCACCAAACCTCTTGTCAACAGAATCCCCGATTTCCTGATTCATAGATTCCCGATATGACGTCACCAGGACGCCCTTCCACCGTAACCAAAATCAATGACGGTGAGCAGTCGCTGAGAACAACGGTTCCAGATCTCCCTCAGGGTTTTGCGAATTCAAGTGTCGAAATACTTTGGCCTTCGATTTCCCCGATTTTACTAATGTCAATTCCACGATCACTTTGATCTCGGCCACGCGTCCTCTAGGATGGATGGTTCTCACCGCTCCTCGCTATTTCGTGATTCATGATTTCAAAATGCGTAAACACCTCATCACCAGGATCCCCGATATCCCGATGATCCAAACACTGATAGAGGACTTCCTTGTCGGGACTTTTCTCGATGGCACTGATTTCTTCCATGCATCCCCCTTGATGGACGGTCCCGATTTATCCGGGGTTTCACGACTTGTGATGTCCCAACTTTCTTTTCCTCAGGAGCTCCGATTTCTTGATGTCGGATATCCCGATGCCTTCGATCTCCGCCACACGTCCTAGTGAATGGACAGCTCTGATCTTCCCGGGATTTTTCTTATGGAAATTCCCGATCTTTTGCTCTCGTGAACCCCAACTTCGTCAAATCTTCTGACACGCGTCCCAAGTGGATGGATGGTTTAGATCGGTCCTCATTGTTTCGCTAATATGCAAACCAAAACACTTACTTATACGAGTCCCGATGACTGAAATGCCGATGGACTCCCGATCTCATCCACGTGTCCCAACGGATGGATGACTCTGATCATCTACGAGGTTTCCAACTTGGATTTTCCTGATCCTTTATCCTCAAAACTCCTGATTTGCCGAATCCTGAAACTTCGATGGAGTCTTCCTTTCGAGACTTTTTCTGAGGGCTTAGATATTCGCCATGTATCCTCTTAAGATGGACGGTCCTGATTCAATCTCGAGGTTTCGAGACTTCCGACGCCCGATGTCCACAATTCCTTTGTTGACTCAGAACCCCGATCGTCAAAATGCCGACGGGCTCTTGATGACTGCCACCTGTCTCCTCAAGATGGATGGCTCAGATTTACTCCAGGATTTTCACTATGAAAATTCCCGATCACTCGTCCTCGTGACTCCCAATTTCACGGATGCCGAAATTCCGATGGCCACACCTCTCGTCGAAATTTTCCTCCTCCTGTTCACGAAGATTAAAATCTGTGCAAATCCTAGTTGATCCAATGGCTAACAGGTGTTTGAATGAGATCTGACGGTCCACAATCTCTGGAGCTTAAACTCCAAACACAGTCGTAAACCCACTCGCTCCTCAGGCAGATCTAATGGCTGACAGGATTTTGCTAATCCTCCCCGTTGATTCCTGACCGTCAATCCCTTCCCTTGACGAGCTTGAAAGAATTATCCCTCTTGAGCTTCCACCAAACTCTGAATATTCACGAAGACTCTTGCGCGCAATCCTTGCGGCAATTCTCAACCACCTCCTAGTGTTGAGTTCTCCCAAATCTGCGCACACCTACAGCAACAGTCCTTCAATAATTAGCTCAGATTCACAACTGAGACTCTCCTTAGCCTGCACACTCCTTGCATGGCTCGTATAACCCAATTTTACTTCTGGGTGAGTGAGAACAAGAGTTAAACTATCTGAGCCTTCTATCAATGCACTCCTTGTGAACGACTTCAATTGCACTCCTTGCAGGAATCCTTGCTCAGAAAGAGAAACCATTGAAGCTCATTTCTTCTTCCTTCCAGACTTCAAACTCAAACCATGAAATCATATACACAGCATATAAAATCAAATGTATACCAGGAAGAAAACATTCAAGAGCATAATATCAATACACAGAGAACAACACAAACCATGAATTTGAATCAATCTTTCTCTATTAATCCAAATATCAGTACATGGGTGTTTCTGCACAACTCTATGCTTCTCTTCTATGCTCCAATGCTTCTAATTGTTCCTCCATAATGTTACAATGCACAGTGAGGGTGTCTATATCCGTTTTCCCTCCACTCCTTCTAAAACTATCTAATCTAATATTAAATTCTACCTACTTACATAAATGCCTTCATCTACATCGGACGAGAGCATATGGCTCAAGGTCTAATTTCATTACACCAGGTGCGTCTCTTCTTAAATGACTTCATTTAAGATGGCACATCAAAATCCAGGAAATTTCAAAAATTTGTGCTGGCGCTTGTCTAGCTGTCCACTTGCATTCCGCACTAGCTCGCTTGCTGTGAGAGATGCTCTTGCATCATACTCCCTCACTTGAAAACTTTCATGGGCTCCTATCCATGAGCTCCTGCATGGTCTGTCCATGCCTTAGAATCTCTGCTTCAGTCTCCCAGCTGGCATCTTCAACTGGATGACCCTTCCATTTGACCAAATATTCAAAGTATTCTTTCCTTCTGGTCTTCTTAACCACTCGTGTATCCAGTATCTGCTCCATCTGTGGCTTCTCTACAACTGGCATCTTCTTCTGCCACTGAACCTCTGGCTGTTCATCACTTGTTTCGGTCTCCTCAAGTTTATATGGGTATAAATCTGCGACATTGAATATCGGAGATACTCCAATCCCATCCGGTAGCTCGATCTCATAAGCATTTTCCCCCAATTTATTCAAGACCTTACATGGTTCGATTTTCTTCATTTTCAATTTATTGTATGTTCCCCTCGGGAACCTCTCTTTCCTCAAGTGTGCCAGAACTAATTCACCAACCTCGAACTGAATTTGTCTCCTTCATTGGTCAGATCTGCGCTTATATTCGTGACTTGAATCTAGCAGTCGCTGCTTCACCTGGCCGTGAAGTTCTTTCATCACCTCTGCGAACTCTTCGGCACTTGCGCTCCTAGTCGCAGTCTATTCCGAATCCCTTAATTCAGAAACTCCTCTCGGCTGCATGCCATACACAATCTGAAATGGACTTTTGCCTGTGCTCCTATTCACTGAGTCATTATAAGCAAACTTTGCCTGCGGCAATATACTATCCCACTGGCTGTGGTGCTCTGTCACCAAGCTTCTCAGCAAGTCTCCCAGACTTCTTTTCACCACTTCTGTTTGTCCATCCATCTGAGGATGATAAGCTGAACTAAACAACAAGTTAGTCCCCAGCTTCTTCCATAATGTCCTCCAAAAGTGGCCTATGAACTTTGTATCTCTGTCCGAAACTATACTTCTAGGTAAGCCGTGAAGTTGAACGACCTCTTTGAAAAACAGATTTGCGATGTGAGTCGCATCACTGGTTTTCTGACATGGGATAAAATGTGCCATCTTGGAAAATCTATCCACTACTACAAATATCGAATCAAATCCTCTTTGCGTCCTTGGCAATCCCAATATGAAATCCATGTTGATTTCATCCCATGACTTCTCAGGTATGGGAAATGGTTGATAAAAAATCGCATTCTGCTTCTTTCCCTTTGAATGTTGGCAAATTCTGCATCTGTCCACAAACCTCTTGACCTCTGCTCGCATCCCTGGCCAAAAATATGACTCGCTCAGCTTTGTGAATGTCTTGTCATGACCGAAGTGTTCGGCCAATCCTCTGCTGTGTTTCTCCTTTAGAAGATTCTCCCTCATGGAGCAATTAAGAATACATAGCTGATTGCCCATAAACAACAACCCTTCCTAGATCATGTATTCGGCCCATTTGCTTCTATCTCTGAGAACTGGCTTATCAGTTTCTTCATATGCTTCCTTAAAGTCTGGATCATTTGCGTATATGTCTCTGAGATCATCAAAACCTAGCGTCTCGACTTTGAACTCCTGCAACAGCAAACACTTCCTGCTCAAAGCATCAACAACTTTGTTAGCAGTACCAGAAATATGTTTAATCTCAAATGCGAAATTCTGCATGTATTCAACCCATTTAACATGCCTCTGATTCAACTTTTCCTGTTGAGTCACAAATTGCAATGCATGGTTATCACTATATAAAACAAATTCCTTTGGAATCAAATAGTGCCTCCATTTCTTCAATGCCTGGATGATGGCATACAACTCCTTATCGTATGTGGAATACTTCACCTTCGCTTCATTCAGCTTCTCGCTGAAATATGCAATTGGTCTATCATCTTGACTTAAGACTGCTCCTATTGCAAACCCGCTTGCATCACACTTTACCTGAAATGTCTTTTGAAAATATGGTAACACTAGAATTGGTTGTTCTGTAATCTTTCGTTTCAACAAATTGAAACTCTTCTCAGCCTCCTCAGTCCAGTGAAAAGATTTATGTCTTTTCTTCACTGTATCCATCATTGCTGCACTAATTCCACTGAAATTCCTGATGAATTTCCGGTAGAAACTAGCCAGTCCATGAAAAATTCTCACTTCAAAAATATTTCTCGGTGATGGCCAATTTTTAATTACCTCCACCTTATCTGGATCCATCCTCAGTTCATCTGCAGATATAACAAAACCCAGATAAATGAGCTTTGTCTTCATAAATGAGGATTTCTTTATGTTTATCAACAACTTCTCTTACTGTAGTTTCTTCATTACTGTAGCTAAATGCTTGAGATGTTCTGCCTTTGTCATGCTCAAAATTAATATGTCATCCAGATACACAATGACAAACTTCCCGATGAATTCCCTCAGGACTTAATTCATTAACCTCATAAAGGTACTCGGCGCATTTGTTAAGCCAAACGACATAACAAGCCATTAATACAAACCTTCGTTTGTCTTGAATGTTGTTTTCCATTCATCACCTTCTCTCATGCGGATCTGGTGATATCCACTCTTCAAATCAATTTTTGAAAAAAAATTTGCTCCACTTAAGAAATCCATCAAATCATCCATTCTTGGCAATGGGAATATGTACCTGATAGTTATCTTGTTAATCGCCCTTGAATCAGTGCACATCCTCTAGGCTCTGTATTTATTCGGACTGAGTACTGTCGGAACAACACACAGACTCAAGCTTTCCCTAACCAAACCTTTGTCCAACAAATCCTGGACTTGTATTTTGACCTCTTCATTCTCTTGCGGCGTTAATCTGTACGCGGCTTTGTTTGGTAAACTAGCTCATGGTATGAGATCAATATGATGACTCACACTCCTCAGCAGTGGAAATGAACGAGGTAATTCATCCACTACTATATCAGCGAACTCTTCCAGCAGTCCCTGAACTTCTTCTGGAAAATCGTCCACTCTTGTGCTAGTCAGAACAATCTTCGGTTTTCTGACCACAAATAATTACGGTTCCTCCTTCTTATTAACCTCCGTAAGAAGTTCCTTCCCACTCATGAGAATTACTGTATTGCTTATTTCCGGCTTCACCTCTTTATCCTCAATTGGATGAAACATATGAGTTCTCCCATTCTTTTCGAGGGTGTATGTGTTCATCCTCCCATCATGAATCACATTTCTATCATATTTCCATGGTCTACCCAGCAATAGATGACAAACATCCATAGGAATAACATCACAGAGTATTTTATCATTATATCCTCCTATTTTGAATTCAACTAAACACTGTTTAGTGGCATTTACCTGATGTCCCTTCTGTAGCCATGAAACTTTGTATGGAATCGGGTGATCAGTCGTCTCCAGCTCCAGCTTTTCTACCATCTTGGTTGAAACGAGATTATCCGTGCTACCACTGTCCACAATGACCTTGCATACTCTATCCTTGGTCTTGCAAGAAGTCCTGAAAGGACTGTTTCTTTGGGCTGAGATTTCCATTTCTTTCTCTGGTGTCAAAAGGACTTTTCGCATCATCAACTATCTTCCACCTTCAGTGTATTCCGCCTCAACATCTCGCCTCTGTTCCTCGACGATGTGAGTCTCTCCAACCTCTTTCTTTTTCTCTGGACACTCATAAGACTTGTGCCCATTCTTTCCACATGTGAAGCATGTGATTACTCCACCTCTTCCTCTTCCTCTACCTCTGGTACGAGGAAACTTATTATTATCAACATATCCTCCTCTTTGCTCAGTATGTTGTTCTCTTTGCTTATCATATCACCCTCGCTATGAACTTCCACCTCTCTCAGTATGAGTCTGAGGTTTCTTCCAGTCTTCCCTGGGCTTCTGGGTTCTTTCCTGGGTAACTGCTTTGCCTCTAGGCTGACTTCTGCCTCGGCCTCTTTGACTCTACTTTCGGCCCAGCTTTTCTTCAGCTTTCAAAGCCATTTGATAGGCATCCTCCACCGTTCGGATGGTTTCCATACTCATTTCATCCTGAATATCATATCTCAGGCCATTCATATACCTGGCCACTTTTTCGTCATTGCTTTCGCGATGACCTGCCCTGATATTCAACTTGTAAAATTCCTCAGTATATTCCTTCATTGTCATCAACTTCTATCTCAGGTTCTGCATCCTCTTGAACAAAGAAATTTGATAGTCCCTGGGAATGATTTTTTTTTTCATTTTTGCAATCATCCTGTCCCAACTCTTAATTTTCTGCTTTCCTTGGCAACGCCTGTCAGCTTGTAGTTCATCCCACCACAATGCTGCATGTCCTTTTAATCTCGTGACAGCATGTATGACCTTCTTGTCCTCTTCAATATCTTCATAGTCGAAATAGGTGTCCAGAGCTCTAATCCAATCTAGAAGCTCTTCTACATCCAAATTTCCCTCATAAACTGGAATGTCCATTTTTACCTTTGTACTCATTCTTGCAACAACTTTAAGTAAGCATTCACTTGCTGCATCTTCTGCTGGGATTTCTTCTTCTCCATGTCCAGCATCATCTTCATTTTCGGATTCACTGACATCTCCTGCATCAGCTTTTCACCTTTGTGATGTCTCCATGTCCTCCATTCTGGAACGAAGATTACGCACTTCTCTCTCCATGTCTGGATTCTGCACTTGCCTACCCCTACCTCTGGGCATCTCCCTTTCTTCCTTTGAATCGGGTCATTGCCTATCCCTTCTCCTCGGAGGCATGGTGAAATTCTCCTTCCGTTCTCTGCTATAGAAAGCAAAGACTCCTTCTTATGCTCTGATACCACTTGACGTAGGCGCACCCGCTAGGCACGTCCGCTAACAGGATCTTTCTTCCTTCCTCGGCCCGAAGAACTGAGAGGTTCTTCTGTTTCCCTATCGGGAAATTCTCACCCACAGCACTCTCTGGTGGGATCTCCCCTTATTCTATCGAGAAATCAATGCTGGCCTTTTACTCTGTTATCGGGGGTCCTCCTATCGAGATTTTGACACTTGTGATGTCCAAGAAACTTGCTTTACCGATCCCCGATCCCCGATACGCTCCCCTGCTACCTTAGCCTCCTGGGCTAGGTCTTTAGTCCACACGACCACTTTCTATAAGACCACAGCCTAATATCCCTTTTCGTCGAGGTTTCTGATGTAAAAAATCCTGATGCGCTCAAATTCCCGTTAGCCCTCCAGACTAAGCTCTGGGTCCACGTGAACTCCCTTTATATGAACGCAGTCATATCCTTTATCGGGGTTCGGGGTTTCAAGTGTCGAAATGCACCAAACCTCTTTTCAACAGAATCCCCAATTTCCTGATTCGCAGATTCCCGATATGACGCACCAGGACACCCTTCCACCGTAACCAAAATCAAAGACGGTGAGCAGTCGCTGAGATCAACGGTTCTAGATCTCCCTTGGGGTTTCACGAATTTAAGTGTCGAAATACTTTGGCCTTCGATTTCCACGATTTTACTAATGTCGATTCCAAGATCACTTCGATCTCGGCCACACGTCTTCTAGGATGGACGGTTCTCGCCGCTCCTCGCTATTTCACGATTCGTGATTTCAAAATGCATAAACACCTCGTCACCAGGATCCCCGATATCCCGATGATCCAAACACCGATAGAGGACTTCCTTGTCGGGAATTTTCCTGATGGTGCCAATTTCTTCCATGCGTCCCCCCTGATGGACGGTCCCGATTTCTCTGGGGTTTCGTGACTTGTGATGTCCCAACTTTCTTGTCCTCATGAGCTCCGATTTCTCAATGCCGGATATCTCGATGCCTTCGATCTCCACCGTGCATCCTAGTGAATGGACGGCTCTGATCTTCCCGAGATTTTTCCTATGGAAATTCCCGATCTTCTTCTCTCATGAACCCCGAGTTCGTCAGATCTTCTGACACGCGTCCCAAGTGGATGGATGGTTCAGATCGATCCTCGCTGTTTTGCCAATATACAAACCAAAACACTTACCTATACAAGTCCCGATGACCGAAATGTTGATGGACTCCCGATCTCATCCACATGTCCCAACGAATGGACAACTCCAATCATCTATGAGGTTTCCAACTTGGATTTTCCCGATCCTTTATCCTCAGAACTCCCGATTTGCCGAATCCTGAAACTCTGATGGAGTATTCCTTTCGGGACTTTTTCTGAGGGCTTATATCTTCGCCACGTATCCTCTTAAGATGGATGGTCCTGATTCAATCTTGGGGTTTCGAGACTTTTGACGCCCGATGTCCACGATTCCTTTGTCGACTCAGAACCCTGATCGTTGAAACGCCGATGGGCTCTTGATGACTGCCAGCTGTCTCCTCAAGATGGATGGCTTAGATTTACACCGGGATTTTCACTATGAAAATTCCCAATCACTCGTGCTCGTGACTCCCGATTTTGCGAATGCCGAAATTCTGATGGCCACACATCTCATCGAAATTTTCCTCCTCCTGTTCATGAAGATTAAAATTCGTGTAACTCCTGGTTGATCCAACGGCTGATAGGTGTTTGAACGAGATCTGACGGTCCACAATCTTTGTAGCTTGAACTCCGAACACAGCCATAAACCCACTCGCTCCTCTAGCAAATCTAACGGCTGACGGGATTTTGCTAATCCTCCCCGTCGATTCCTAACCGTCGATCCCTTCCCTTGACGAGCTTGAAAGCCTTATCCCTCCTGAGCTTCCACCAAACTCTGAATCTTCACGAAGACTCTTGCGCACAATCCTTGCGGCAATTCTCAACCACCTCCTAGTGTTGAGTTCTCTCGACTCTGCGCACACCTGCAGCAACAGTCTTTCAATACTTAGCTCATATTCACAACTGAGACTCTCCTTAGCCTGCGCACTCCTTGCACGACTCGTATAACCCAATTTTACTTCTGGGTGAGTGAGAACAAGAGTTAAACTATCTGAGCCTTCTGTCAACGCACTCCTTGCGGATAACTTCAACTGCACTCCTTGCAGGAATCCTTGCTTAGAAAGAGAAACAATTGAAGCTCATTTCTTCTTCCTTCCAGACTTCAAACTCAAACTATGTAATCATATACACAGCATATAAAAGAAAATGTATACCAAGAAGAAAACATTCAAGAGCATAATATCAATACACAGATAACAACACAAACCATGAATTTGAATCAATCTTTCTCTATTAATCCAAATATCAGTACATGGGTGTTTCTTCACAACTCTCTACTTCTCTTCTATGCTCCAATGCTTCTAACTGTTCCTCCATAATGTTACAATGCACAGTGAGGGTGTCTATATCTGTTTTCCCTCCACTCCTTCTAAAACTGTCTAATCTAATATTAAATTCTACCTACTTACATAAATGCCTTCATCTACTTCAGACGAGATCTTATGGCTCGAGGTCTGATTTCATTACACCAGGTGCATCTCTTCTTAAATGACTTCATTTAATATGGCGCATCAAAATCCAGGAAATTTCAAAAGTTTGTGTTGGCGCTTGTCCAGTTGTCCACTTGCATTCCGTGCTGGCTCGCTTGCTGTGAGAGATGCTCCTGCATCAGATATGAAGGTCAAACAAGAAATGCAACTATAAAATTTGTGAAAACAGATACATTAACAACAAGTGAATCATCTACAAGTAGTAGTAGAAGCAAAGAACCATGTGCAGAAGCCCCAAAAAAAAAACAAGTAAAGAAACAAGAACAATAATGTTATAGTCATTGTGGAAGAACAAGGCATGTAAAAGTAAAATGTTGGAACTTGCATCCTTCTAATTTTTATGGTATTACAAATCATGATCATCACAAGTCTTGGAATTGAGAAAAATCAAAGCCTCACATACAGATCCAATGTGGTTGGATAGATGTCCCTAAATGGTGGAATGTTGTGTTTATGTTAAAATGATTTTACATGGTCAAGTCTTCAAATGTACAACAATATCTCCCATACAAATTTCATGAGTTATTTGGTCCTCCAAAGGTTAGTTGTCATTGAAGTTAGTTAAACATGTTTAAGAAAGAGTTTCCAGTATATTGATTCATTTCTTTGAGTCAAGTATTTTTTGTACTAGTTCGTGGTAAACCCAAAACCACTTTGTAATGGAAGATTCAAGTTTGTGGTCAGTCAAAACCACCTAATGTAATGAATGGTTCATGATAAGGTGAAACTAGTTCGATTTTGTAATGGTTAAGGGTGAGCTATGATGTAAAGGTTAAAGGGTAACCCATAGAAAACCCATGGGAAGATCAAGGGTAAGATAAATAAATCTTTGATATGAAGATGATGCAGCTCAGATGATTTAATTAGATACTACTCAGGAAGACAACGACGACTAAATAATCATATGTAGATGAATAAGAAAAAATATGATGCAAATGAAGAAGACTGAAGATGATGAAGACAACTCAAGACATCCAGATTGAATCATAAGTATTCATTAAGGGGGAGTATGACAGAATAATTCATACTTATGATATGATGGAATTATTATTCATGAAAGTATATTTATTCTAGAAGTATATGTATGGTGAAATATGACGACAATGAGTGAAGTTAGGGATGGATAACACATAAATATTTATGGAGATATTGTGCAGATTGTTATTCTATATTGGAAATCTTGTTATGAGCACCTCAATGTTATATTATGAGGTCTCATGTATGTATTGAAGTGTGAGAATGATGTATCATTATTGTACATTAATACAATGTGATCGTTGTGAGTATATTGTTCTTCTTATGGTTGATTTATGTGTGTTAATGTTTGTTGCATGTTTCTCTTGAAACCAACAACATGGGTATAACACCTTCGAGATTAATGTAAGGAGAGAAGGATGAAACAATTATCACAACCACATTATCACATGTAAGATCAGAGGAAGTATCATTAGAAAACATGGATAACAAGTTTAATAAGTGTGTTTGTTGATTTATTTTGGATGGATGTTAAGTTTATAATGTTTACCTTTTCAATTTAACATATTCAATATTTTGGTAATATCATTATAACACTGTTTATTTTGTTTTTCCAGTCATGAGATTTATGTGAAAATACAAGAGAAAAGGTTTAAATTGTTGGATGTAAAGTTGGGATGATTTTAGATTCTATTATATGGGATCAAGCTTTATAGTAGTCCTAGTACAATTTTTTGTTACATTTAAAAAAGTATGTTGATTCCTTATATTCATTTTTTCATTTGTCGATTAATGTTTTTTTCCAGTGAAAGAAATTGCGGGAAAACCTCTGAGTACTTCCCCACATTTCATGGATTGTAAACGGTTTAAACAGTTGGCCTTGATTATCGAGCCTGACCTTGAGGGGATCAAGCAAATCGAACCCATGACCTCCCCAAATAATCACCGAGGGAGGGATCTCACGTTGGGATATTTGGCAGTTAATGTATTTATCTTTTTTTATTTATACATATATTTGTGTTTTTCATAAAATATATCGAAGAGGAAAGTAGAGGAAATACCAAAGAATTTTAAAAGTAATATTAAAAAACCAAGCTGGAAATACAAAGAAGGAAACATTTTGAAAAACATTCAACTTGATGATACACTAGATCACTACATTTGGAATGGGCTCTATTAGTACCATAAGTCTCACCTACATTGTTGTAGGTGTGAGCCTAATACCCATCAAAGAACTTGTAGATTTGTAAAAGATAAGAGTGTAGTTAAATGTGTAGTGAATGGGTGAGAAACTCAGTTTAAAATGTCAACACAAAAATATAAAATATACACCAGCAAGGAAGGCTTGAATAGTCTCAGACCAGCATTTAGAATATCAAATAGAAAGATGGAAAACTTTGAAGAAAATGTGAAATACATGCATCAGGTTACATCAGACAATTCTGAAACACATATAGTAAAAATATCATCCAATAGGAACCTCCTAATCAACAAGATATCACTTTGATAACACTTGCACCAATAAAAAACAGTAAATCATTCACTGCATTAAGGAACAAGCACTAGGATGAACCCTTCATTGATAGCTAGAATCAAAGTAAGATGTAATGTCCCCCACCTCTTAGAGAGGTAATGAGGAGACTCAGTGGCCTGGGCACCCCCACTAGGTCATAGTCTCACACTGAAGGGGGGGGAAGTCAAGAAGTTAAAAGTTATATTTTTAAGTTGACTTAAGGAAGGAAAAGGAAAGGAGTAAAAGATAACTCAACAGAAGAATAGAAGATTAACCCTAGGAGTTAACCTAACTCAACAGAGAATTAGAAGGAAAAGTATAAGTAAGAGGCTAGGGTGCACCTATTACTCATTCTGGTTTTGGATT
>ML811167.1:127512-193316 GCA_009831015.1 Picea engelmannii | reverse complement strand
CTGAAAATAAAGATGTGAGTCTCAGTCTACAACCATTCAAACACTATAACGGAGTTACATTATACATTAAATAGAAAATACATCCAAAAATCTCTCTAGAATTCGCCACCTAGCTCCTACATAGGATCATGTGCCTTAGAGAGGCATGGCACTAGGTACACAACAAAAAATATAACAAGAGTGTTATATTCCAGGAGATTGTTGGAAGTATTAAATGAAACTGCAACCAACTCGTTGCATGTAGCTTAACTGAAGATAGATCCTAGGGGAATCTGTCCTTTGATGTTCAATTGACTCTCGAGGAGCTATCCGAGCCTTATCTAACAACTGGCAACCTTCAACAACTCAAAATCCATGTAATTGTCAGGTTTACAGCAAGTGCGTTGCAAACTGTCTCAAATTAAATAGTTCGCAGCACCTTCAACAACATGCACTGCAAAATTTCCTATAGGTTTCACTTTGCCTTCAAAAATTATAATCTGATTTCAAAACTGTACAAAAATCCTGGGAATACTTTTTAAAACCTGCTACGACCTTGTAAATCATAAAGTAACTTTTGCAAAAAGACATGTGAGTGTGATAATAGCAGCTAAGACAAAGTCATTCCTGAGATTTATAAACATGTATATAAAATACATCATCGAAAAATGTTTATTTTGATGCAGATAATGATGCCTCATCTTCATCTTCTCCTAGTGCTTCTTCTAGTGGCCACACGAGCTAACATATCCAAATTTGTGTTCGTTATCGTCTCCTTGAATGGTTGCAATTATGCTTTCAACCTCATGATTTCATCTTGGCAAGCTCTTTTATTCCTATACACATTCTTCAGCTACCTATGCAGAGGTAAGGATCTCTTAACCATGTATCCTTATTTTTCAACAACTTCTTCACATAAATCTATATTTTTCTTCAATTTGATTATAGCCTGCAAGTTTTCCTTGTCCAACGGTTCATTCTCAACTCTTATATCTTTTAGTGTCCTCCCGATTCTTTTGAAAGTAGGGTTACTTTCATCATAAGGAGAGTTGATCTCAATGATCTCTATTGGCTACTTAGGAGGTTGGGTTTTGTCTGTTTGTTGATATGAGGCTTTGGATGTACCCTCCTCCACAAGAATATGCAGCTTTGTTGTTGATATGGTGAAAGGTCTTCTAGGCTTGACAGTTTCTACAACAACAGGTGAATAAAATACAAAATTATTTCCCTTCAAACTCCTTACTTTACTAGAGGATGTTTCCATAGGTGCATGTTTTTCCACAGGAGAAATTTCTTTATCATGAGGTTGTGAAGGACCTTCAACTATCTTATCAGTAGATTGAAAGGACTTATCCCTTTTAGTCATCTTCATATTTTTTCTTGACTCTGAGTGCATAGTCTTCTCAGAAAAATGGGTGTTTGTCTCTTTGATCATGGTGTATGAACAACATCTGGCTGAAATCCTGATGTAACTAGGAAGGCATCCCAATCAGTATTGGTATTTTTCAATTCTTCTAAAACTAGGATTTTGATCAGACCAGAATGAAAAACATTGGTATCCACCTTCTTAGACTTAGCTTGAACTCTATATGGCATCTTCCCAATACTTTTGAATGAATAGAAGGGTAGCTTCAAGGAATATTTCCTAGTAAAGTACAATAGAAATCTAATATGGTATTGATAGACCATATTGAACCTACCTTCACAAGTAAAATACCTTTGAATGACTCTGAGCATTTTGGAAAAATACTCAAGAATATGATTTCTTCGCACCCCCTTAGATAAGTTATCTCCTTGATATTAAGGTTTTAGGAACTTCTTAGAAAATGAAAAACCCAAGGACATGGGCTTAAACCATGTTTCTCCATGAACATGTATCTTTGTGGCTTGAGAAATAGACCATTCTGAAACTTCAAACTCCAATGCACCCACCTTAGTTTTTATCCCATCAAAATTTAGTGCAAATTGTTTCACAACCTCGGGATGTCCGTTTTGCATATTCTCACAAAAACTCAAGAAAACTACTCTCTGAAATACCTATCTAAAAAATGGGTCTGAGTTTATTAGTTGTAGGTCATGGGGCTCAACCTTAAAATTCCTCCTCCTTTATGAATTTTCTTACCTTGTTGATTGTCCATAATAGTTTAGTCTAAACCCTCTTTCTTCTTATAACGGTTGCTACCAGATAATGATAAAATTGATAAATTAGGTTTTGACTGTTTGATATTTGCAAAATAGGGGTTGTTTCATAAAATAATAAATTGGAAGAAAGGATGACAACCCAAAACTAAGTAAAACTTCAACACCGACCAAAATGGGATATTATGTAAAACATAGCATTTGCAGCACAATTTCTCAGTTTGCAGCACGTAGATAAAGTTTGTAGCAAATTGATATTAGACTAGGGTTTTAGTCAAAAAGGTTTGCAAATCCACAAGTATGGAAAAGGAAAATGATTTTGAAAAAGATGATATTTCAGACCTGAGTGAAAACACAATCAGTGAGGGTTTTTTCAAATGAGAAAATAGAGGGTTCATAGCACATTCAATAAATACAGTTCATAGCACTAATAGGAAATTGCAGTAGATAGGGTCATGGATGTAAGAAATGGTTGCAATAGATATTTTGATATGAAAACAAGAATCTTAGTTCTGCATAAAATATTTAAGATACAAAGACTGTGGAAGTTGACTAAGTAGAAGCAGTTTGCAGGGAGAAGAAAATTTGCAGCAATAGGATTTGATGGTAAGCAATCTTCAGGAAATGGAAATTATGCATCAATCAGAGTACTTGTATATAGGCCTCACTCCTTGTTTGCAGAAAACCTGAACCGATTCAGTCTTTAATGTTGTTGATCCACCATCAGTTCACTACAAACAATTGGTAGCACCAGGAATTTGCAACAACAAATAGTCTACAGCACAATCTTTGCAAAAGGTAATGGAGATGGAAAATAACAAAATCTCCTTTTGAAAATGATCCTTTAGAGCTGCTTGTTGATGTAATGGTGCTGAAAACAAGAAAACCAGATTCCACGTTTCCAAAACATAATGATATATGATTTAGTGCAAGATGTACTTTCTTGATTCGTTGTGAACCTTTAGGAGAGTTTGCAACAGATTGACTTGACACATGACTTGACCCCCAAACAGTCAGATATGACATAATAACCCTTTGTATAATTTTTTTGTGACATAACACTTGATAATGATGATCTTTAAGCCAAAATGTGTGACCACTACTTTCCTCTTTTGTTAATTATGGCAACCAGCATCATGAAACCAAGACTCTCACATGGACTATGATCAGGTTTCCTTGACTTGTGAGACAATTAAAACACACTTTATTTGATATGGACATGCCTCAAACCTTAACTTAAAACCAATGACTCATACAAGAAGGATTGATCACATGACTGACAGAGACCAATGATGTCCTTCTGAGACCAAACTAACAAAAATTTAGAAAAATTAGAAAAAAATTGTCTCCTGAACATTTCATGTGCTAACATTGGATTCACAGGGGATGGATACCTCCTTGTGAGGATCCAAGAAAATTTTTAGTTCCAATTCCTTATCTATTGGGAAAGGAGTCATTTATTTAAAAAGAAACAAAAACTGACTAAAAACATCAGTATTTACAATGGAATTAAGCCACCCATGGCTTTAGTAAAATTATTTTTGGAGAAAATGCCCATTAACTGGGCCACCAAAAATTTCAACACCCTCTAAATTTTGCAGCTTAAAAGTGTTATTGTGCAATACCTTAGAAAATTTAAAAGGACCAACCCAAAGAGCATCAAACTTACCAAGCTCCCCTTTATCCTGCCTCTAAGCATCCCACTTGAGCACGAGGTCTCCAATCTGAAAATTTTATTTCTTCACTTTCTTATCAAAGACTTCTTTAATTTTTTATTGATGACTCTATGCTTTGTCAAACAATTATTCTCTGGTTTGTTTCACTTCCACAAGTTGATGCATCGTTCTGACCATGTCATCTAGTTCTCCTTCTTTATATTGAAGAAAATTTTCCACAGGTAAAGATAATTGTGTTGGGAAAACAATTTATGTTCCATAAACTAGTTGGAATGGTGTGGTACCAATTGACTTCTTTGTTGTTACTATGTCTGCCTAGAGATAAAAATTAAATTTAGAATCCCAAGACTTCTTATTTTCTTCTAGTAACTTTTTGATGATCTTCACTATGCTCTTATTGGAGGACTCAGCTAAGCCATTACCTTGAGGGTAATAAGAAGTGGAATGAGTAAGATGGATGTCAAATTTCTCACAAAACTTCACCAGAGGATCAACTTTGAAGTTTGTTTCATTATCAGTCACATTTTTCTTTGGGAAACCAAACCTTTCTAGAATATATTCCAGGAAACTAATGACTACTTTATGTGTTTCATTCCTAGTGGGAATAACTTTTATCCATTTAGTAAAGTAGTCAGTAACAGTCAAAATCCAACGTTTCTAACCACTAGAGGACGGATGAATTTCTCCAATAAAATCTAATCCCCACTGCTGGAAGGGACTAGATGCTAGGATTGGTTTTAGAGGAAAAGACTTGAGTTGTTGTTTACGTGAGAATTTATGGCATTTTTCACATGATATGATTTTAGCACACACATCAGTGAACAAGTTAGGCCAAACATACCCATCTCTGAGTATATTGTATGCTGTGGTTCTCCAGAAGCGATGAACTCCACATAAACTCCCATGAAATTAAGTCATAATCTGTTTTGCCTCCTTAGGATCTAAACATCTTAATAGAATTCCAGTAGGATCCTTCCAATGTAATATTTGATCAACAATTCAATACTTGACTGCTTTAATCTTTGGAGCTCTTACCTTAGCCTTCTCAAGTCCAGCAGGAGGCTGGAAATTCTATAATAAGTAGATGATGTCATTGTACCAGCTACATTCTACCAATTTTTAGTTAATTTACAGGCTGTTGTTTTGAATTTCATATTGTTGATTTATAGAGTTAGTACCCATGACATTCACTCACAATGCCTTACAATTTGATTCAGATCGAAACCTAGACAATCCTTGACCTTTTACCAGCTTGGTGGGATTTACTTCCAAATCAATCTCTAAAATATTACCAATCCATTTCCTTCTCTTCCCATCAATATTAGTCTAAATCATAATTTCTTTAACAGAACTTGAGGGAACATAAGAAATTATTTTAGAATGACGAATATACACCCTAAAATATTTAAGATCTTTGACTAAAGCATAAGATTTATTCTCCATTATATCATATCTGACTTCAACATCTATCAAATCTCTACTAAAAAAGGAAATAAGTTGTTCCATACCATCTGAATTCTTCTGAAGAAGGACAACAACTAGTGTATCATCAGAGGTAAAGGAAAAAAAAAGAAATTATTTTGAGTAATCAGGACTTATCAAAATAGGGGCATCATAAAATTCTTTCTTAATTTTTTGATCCAGGTGGATATCGGTGGCCACCCACCTTTTTTAACTCGCTCAAAATAGTTTTCTGGCAATTTTGGCAATTTACTATTTTTAGCAGTTTTTAACTTCTGGGGCCATTTTGAGGGCCTAAATGAAAGTTTTTCGGGATTGAGGTTCTCAATGATAGATGAAGGCTCTCATTGATCCCCAAAAATGAATCTCCTCAATGATACTTTTCCAACGGGCTAGCATGCGCCTAAAATGGAGATCGTATGCAAACGTTATGACCCCAGGAAGTTGATGTACTAACCTACCCAAACTAGGCCCACATGACTTTTGGTGCTTCATCTCCTAGGGTTAGGTTTTTGGATGTCTAGGGTTTTTGAAATTCTTGTTTATTGCAAAAAATCCTTCAGAGCCTCATTGTAATCATCTTCTTGCGAATGAGCACATGCGTCACATCTCTTCTCAGAGATAAGCCACCAAAATTCCAACAAGCTTGTTTTTCGCTGCATTTTACAGTTTCATCTTATTTCCTTATTGAATAGAAAACCATTTTTACTATATCTCGGTTATTCTACGTTAAGAGTCTTTTAATAATATGTATTCATTTCGTTCTGCTCATAAAATCCAAATCAATGGTATCAGGGTGGTCTTCCCCTTGTCGTCTTAATGCATGTCCCCAACAAGGTTAGGGTACAAAGAATTGGGGCTCGAGCTTGTTTCTCTTGAGGAAAAAATCTCTCGCACAGCCAAGAGACTTGTCATGGCAAGAAAAATAAATATGATGGTAAAGGCGATCCTTTCAAAATGTTGTTGGAGGAAGCCCTCATGCAACAGAGGAACGAGATGATGGATAGTTTCACGCAAATCCTTCGGTAGCTACCAGCAGGCGATACATCTTCCTCGAGCGGAGGCGTCGCCCCCTTCAAGGTACAAATCAACTTTTATATTCCTATATTTGAAGGTCAAATAGACTCAAATGTTGTAGACAAGTGGTTGAATCTACTAGAAGGGTATTTTTCTGTCCATAACTTTTCGAATAGAGAAAAGACTACTTTTTCACTCCTCAAAGTCATTCCCCATGTCAAAGATTGGTGGGAAACTTTCTGTGAGAAAAAGGAAATAGAGGAACCCTCATTATTTACATTCACAATCACCTGGAATCCTTCAGGGATGCTATTAAGGAAAACTACTACCCCTTCGGAAGTTATGACGACTTGTATACCAAATGGACCACACTACGGCAAGAAAGAGACCAAGCAGTGCTAGAGTTCACAAATATCTTCCATAACTTGCACACCAAGCTGGGTATCAAATATTCAGAGTGACATCTGGTGCTCAAGTATCATGGTGCTCTGCACAGATACATCTAGACCGAAATGGAATTTCTAGACATCTCGTCCTTGGGCGCGGCCTATCGATATGCCGTCAAAATCGAGCAGAATCTCAAACAAAAGATGCGACAATTTGGGCCTGGGAACCCCACACAACAAAATCCAGGAAGGGGCAGCCCAACCCACAGAACAAAGGATAGAGAAAATATGGAAATTATTAGGACAACCAGTTCAATCCACAACTAAAGAAGGACACCGGAAAGACAAAGAAAGATACCAGGAAGTGGTACGACTTCCATAAGATCACTTGGCATAACACTGTTGATTTTCACTCAAAGCAGTCACTGGTGGCCGAAGTGAAATCCTATGAATCAAATGCAGGTTCTAACTCTGAGTCAAAACTAGAAAGGGGAAGACATATCATTGACGTAGAACCCAGAGCCACTGTTTCTACCACCAAGCCCTAGCCTGGTGAACCAGATGAGCTAGAAGAAGGCGAGCGCCTCTTCCATTTACAGATGTGGGTAAAAGGCACCTCATTGCACTTCATCGTTGATAGTGGTATCCAGAAGAACCTCATCTCAGCAGAGGTGGTCAAGTGGTTGGTCATGCCGATAACTCTGCACCCACAACCCTACATCATTGGATGGATCCTCTAAGGAAGCGATCTTTGCATCATCCAATAGTGTCGACTATTGTACGTCATCAAGCCCTTCAAAGATAAGGTATTGTGTGATGTTTCTCCTCTCAAAGTTTGTAATTTTCTTTTGGGACAAACTTATTTATGGAAACTTCATGTTGTATATGAATCTAGGCCTCGTAGTGTTATTATTACTTTGAACAGGAAATTGTACAGAATACCCGAGGTAGTCCCTCCTAGTGATATTTCCTTTATCTCTACCAAGCAATGTAGGAAGGTCATCTCTCAGACCGAGAAATTTTTATTCTTCGTGATTCACTCTCAGAGTGAGCGAAAGATCATAGCCACATCTAGGGCCTCTACGATCGATCTGTCCACACAACAGAAGCAAGTGGATAAGGTCATGGAAGAATACTCAGATATCTTCTCCTCTCCTACCGGGGTACCTCTGCACTACCAGGTCAAGCATCCCATCGATCTGACCCTAGGCACACCGCTCTTTTTTAGAAAACAAGGAGATCAAGAGGCAGATCCAAGAACTAATCCAAAAGGGGCACATATTTCCCAAATCATCGCCTTTTGAGAGAGAAATCGTGCTGGTGCAGAAGAAAGATGAGACTTGGACACTATCCATTGATTATTGAGCTCTGAATAAAATCATAGTTCAAAACCGATACCCAATTCCCTGAATCAATGACCTCCTTGATTAGCTCACGGGGGCCAAATACTTCAATAAGATTGATTTGAAGTGCGGATACCACCAGGTCCTAATAGAATAGATAGATGTATGGAAGACCGCCTTCAATTCAAAAGAAGGTCTTTTTGAATGGCTGGTCATGCCCTTTGGTTTGACAAATGCTCCAACAATGTTTATGAGGATGATGGACAATATCCTATGACCTTTCACCAATACTTTTGTAGTGGTGTATCTGGATGACATCCTCATCTACAACAAGACTTGGGTGGAACACCTGCAACATATTCAACAGGTTATGCACACCGTGCGGTAACACAAACTATATGCAAACTTGGAAAAATTCTCCTTCGGCATGGAAAGGGTCCATTACTTAGGCTACATCATTGATAGACATGGTGTGAATGTGGATCAAGCCAAGATCCAGGTCATCTGTGACTGGCCAGACCCAACCATACTCACTGAACTTCAAATCTTCTTGGGCCTCGCCAATTTCTATCACAGGTTCATGTTGGGATTCTCTCATATCGCATGGGTCCTCAGCCAAGTAACCAGAGGTGGTGGTAAGGAAAAATTTGTGTGGGGCATGTCACAAAAACAAGCCTTCGATGAATTGACGAAGCGGTTGTGCTCATCCGTAGTACTTTCATTACCAGACCTGCAACATCCCTTTGATATTGAGACATATGCTTCAGACTATGTTGTGGGAACCGTTCTCACTCAACATGGCCACCCTGTGGCATATCATAGTGAGACACTATTAGATGTTGTCCATAAGTACCCTACTTACGAAAAATAAATGTACTCCATTGTGAAATCCTTCCGCCAGTGGACACATTACATTCTTGGGAAGGAGACATTCATCCACACCGATCACAAGACACTACAGTTCATGCAGACCGAAGGAAAATTGCAGAATGAACACCATCAAAAGTGGTCCACATAATTACAACAGTTCCACCTCAACATCAAGTATAAAACAGGAAGTACCAACAGAGTTGTTGATTACCTCATTCGATCTCCAGTCGCGACACTCACCATAGTGCTAGACTCCTGTATCCATGAGACATCCAGATGGCCCCACCTCTACGAGACAGACCCTAACTTCTCCATCACATACCAAATGTTGGGTGCCAACTCAATGGTCACTAATATCCATATTCAATATGGGTTGTTGTGTCGTCTGGCCCATATTTTCATTCCATCAAGCGAGCACGTGAAGATTATTTGGGAAGTTCACTACAGTCAAGTGGCAAGACACTTTGGCGTCGAAAATACAGTGGCAGTGATTTAGAAACATTTATACTTGCCAAACATTTGCCAGGATGTCGACAAGTATATCGGGTCCTACACTGACTTCACTATTGCCAAACCGACCACTAAGAAACAGGTCATGTACACCCCTCTTCCTACACCTGACAGGTTGTCGGAATCCATCTCAATGGACTACATGTCGGTCCTGTTGGAACTCCATAATTTCTCAGGCTGAGGGAGAAAACCACAGAGGTAACCACAAAACCACTTGGAGTCAAGGATCCATCCCTCCAAGACTCAGAGAGGGATATCTCTGTATGATTTAACTTTGTTTGGATTGGATATTAGGCTAGTTATGAGAGTAAAAGGTTTGTTTTTTATTTTTTGGTTGGGACAACAAAAGAGGGCCATTGGGAAAAATGGATTCAAAAGGTTTAAGGTGATCAAATGAAAGAATAGCTGAGATCATATGTAACAAGGAAAGGTAGTCATGTTAGTGGATCCTTGCAGTTTGTGAGATGGAAAAAGAAGGATAGATTAGGGTTCATTCCAAATGCAGAGTAGTGCTACCTGAATTCTACATTCAAACTTCAGAAGAAAACATGAATATTGTTTTAAGCCAGAATAGGGTGTTTGAAACAAATCCTAAACATAATATTCTTATAAACAATAAAGAAAGAAACAATACATGAAACCAGAGAAGAACAGATTACATCAAGAAGCACTTCACCACATAACTATGACATAGGAATCTTGAAACATAATGTCTTTGTGTTCATAAAAAAGGATCACTTACAACCTCCTCCAAATCTTTACAATAGATGATAATATTTCCATACCATCCTTCACTTCAGGTCCAACCCCTATGCTATATTTCATTCTATCTTTTATAATATCCCATTACATTCAGATCCTATAGAGTAGAGGATCATATCCCTTCCTTAACTGTCTCTAGATATTTATGAAAATACCTAATTAATGATCTTACCCAAAATAGAGATTTGATCTCCTTCAAAATCATATGATATATCTTGAGTTTATTACAGTATATTTGATTTTTACCACTGAAAGGGTAAAAATCGAAATAGTTGTCTGCTGACTATTATCCTAAACTAGGGAAAATACAAAAACATCCCAAGAAATAGGTTAGCTTTGATTTTCTTTAATAAACCATAACTAATACAATATTAACCTCACACCAGCATCTTGATGATGTGTTATAACTAGAAAATCATCCTGGAAGCTTTCGAGAACATTGAGGAATCCATTTTCCTTGATCTGAGGAGATTTTTGTTCTTTCTATTCATAACATAACTTTCGACAGCTAACGAGGTCAAAACAAAGTATGCTTAGCTGTCGATTATCTGGGAATGATTTTCAGTAGCTAATTACGGACTTTGAAACTGATTTTAGCTGGCAAAATATGTAAATTCTCTCGAACTACTAAAAAATGATTGAGTTTGATCACTTACCCTGCTTCATCTATCATCACCTCATCTCATATCAAGGGAAGCTTTAGTTAGAGTATCAAGGATGAGATGAGCTTTAGGTTTTATCTTTTTGTGTACAAGCTTGAACCTCAAAACCTTGTTCATGTTCTACAGTCTACTATTCTGTTTGAAAAGCTTGTTGTTCTTGTGTTTTACAGTCTCATATTTAATGGCCAATTGATCCAATGCAAAACCAAATTTGAGAGATGAATTTCTAAGAGTCTCATTCTCTGTTTTTAGATGTCTTTCTAATACCTTTAACTCAGCAATTTCTTCTTTCAGTTTCTGGACCTTAGGTTTTTTGCTAACTCTTTTCTTTGATGATGTTCTAGGTATTCCTTCTTCTGGAGTTTCCATTTCTACAACTAATGGTTGAGTTTCCATTTCTACAGCGAATGGATCTAAATATCAATATGAATATGGCATATTTAGGATATTTTCCACTGTAGCTTTTCCTTGATCCTCTTCATTTTTCCCAAATTCTAGCTTCCTTTTTGTTTTCTTTGATTTTGATGGGGAAGCCTATGTAGCAGTTTCTATAGGTGACAGTGCTCTTCTCTTCCTTTTACTGGTTTTTGGAGAAGTTAATTGTTGTGAGGGAGTTCCTCCTTTCTTTGGTTGAACTTCTTGTCCAAATTCTCCCCAAAACAAAAGATAATCCCAAGTTTTATTCCTTCTGTTGAGCTCCTCTAACACTATCAGTTTGATCAGACCATGATGAAATAATCCATTACTAGTTTTTTGAGGTTTGGCCTGAACTTTGGAATCCATATTGGTAAGGCTCTTAAGAAGATAAAAAGGCATATTCATAGGTTGCTTTTCAGTGAAATGAAGGAGCAGTCTGAAATGGTAAAGCATGGTCCTTCCATATCTCCCCTCACAAGTGATGTAAACCTGAATCATTTTTAATAGTGTTTTCCATTTATCCTCCAAGTAGTTACTGGGAATGTCCTTTTGCCAATTCATGTTCTGATTCTCTTTTTTGAGGAATGATCTGAAATCAATCTCATTGACTGATGTGGTATTAAACCACCTTTCTCCTTCACCAGGCATCTCTGTGGCTACTTCTATACTAGCTTCATCTATCTCTATCACAACAGGCCCAATTTGAACTTTAAATCCATCAAAGATTTTGGAAAATACCTTTGTGACACCCTGATGGTACCCCTGGAGATTTTGGAAGAACCTGTAGCATCCAACATCTTTGAACAATTCACAGGCCTTTGGGTGTTCCTCAAGGTATGAAGCATCCTACAATTCCTTTCAAAGGAGGCCACCTCCTGTTGAGATGTTCATCACAATGGACTGCTGCAAATTCCTTAAAACTAGGTCGATGGAAATGAATCTAGGGTATGTAAGGGTGAGAAGGTGATCTCAAATGAACATGAAGGAGAGATAAAATGATGGGAGTCAAGGATAGAGCCAAGGGATGAAATATTTGGTCGACTTTGGGTAGATTTAACATGACCTCAAACAGACAATCGACTGGTTCAATGAATGAGAAGGATCATGACTATTTTTTGGGATCGATTGAATTTTATGGGCACGATATAGGGCTATGATCACTGGATTGTACAAGGGATAAACAAATCATAATCCCTCCTGAAAATTGGACGAATGATAACCGAAAGTGGTTTTGACAGCATAACAACAAATCATGACTTGTGTACAACCGCCGATATGAGAGTGATAAGACCCTTTTTAAACCCTTGATATATTCATCACTTTTGGCAGCTTATGAAATGCATGAATAATTTGTTTAGCTACCGAAAGTTTTAACTTTCGGTAGCTAATAGCTATAATATTTCGACCTTTAGCTACCAAAAATCAAACTTTCTGCCATAATTAAAATATGAACCAAATTCATGAAATCCCTAATTATGCCACTCTAAACCTTCAACAAACTCATGTGGATACCTCATAACTCAAAGCTTAGCATGTGACCACATCTGGCTCTCACCTTTAACCTAGATATTTATTTGAAAAACTGGATATGCCATTGGACCGTTATCCTTGAGTGCCTTGTCATGAAAGTATCTTCAATCTAATCAGAAACAATTCCAATATAGATGACTGGAAAAAATATGGCCTATATTATAGGACCCTAACATATGCTTCAATTGGGGATGGTAGCTCCCGAGGAGGTGTCAAGAATCTCATATCTCTGGATTCGTGAATCAGTTCCTTATCCATTGGGATTCTCCCAAAAACAACGTCTTTCTCTGTCCTGAAATCATTATGACTGAAAACCAATTGGTCATCCACTCTGACTTTAACTGAATTTTGAAGTGAAACAAAAATAAAATAGACCACATGCTTACCCAACAAGCTTATTTTCATACTATAAATCTGATAATTGGAAAAAATGTTTATCTGGTAAACTTATTTATGCACATATTATCCTATTCTAACCATTAGAATTCTTGACCTTAATCAATATGGAATATCCAATATAACCAATCAAATATTGGATCTGGTACCTTGGCTCTTTCACTGTTTTTCACCAAAGTCAGAGACAAATCTGTTAATGGTGTCTGATAGATATTTCCAGCCTGATCTTCATTACAGGGGACTTGGTAAATCTGAAAAACAACAGAAATGCTGGAAATGTATTGTGGCTCTGTGATGAACAATTTCTCCATATAGATAGCCACTAGATCAAGATAGACTCGACCTATTCCTGGGTATTTTGACTTGGTCAATTCAACTTCATGACCTGGTACTACACATGTGCTTTCCATGTCTTCAAACAACTTGGGAAATATTTTCCTTTTATCTGATGAGTTTTGTACTGATACTTCTACTGAACAAGACAATGGAGCATACTTTCTGATCATATCCATATCATAACAACTTTTGAAATCATTACACGTAAATGAAAAATGACTTTCAAAACAAAAACCATCCAACATATAAGCTATTGGGTCATGTAGTGCTTTAAAAGGTTGTAGCATTGGTTCTACTAACACCTCATGATTTCGCCTGTGATTATCAACCAAATGTGACCAAGATTCCCTTTCACAATATGAAATGAATTAAAGCATAAGGGTAGAGAATCCAACTGAATCAATTCATCATCTGTTTCAGACTCTTTAATTTCATCTGAGATTTGACGTTCAAGATGACTCAGGGACAGAACTTCTGGATCTAAAAAAGGCTATGTATCATGCCTGTTTTCCTCAACTGGTTCATTAGAACATTCCTCATTCTTACTGTTCACAACTTTCTTGTAATTTTCTCTCAGAAGCGAGGAAAAACACAGAGAGATATTTTTCACTTACTTGAAAACTTTCTACATTTTCCTCCTTGCGGTCATGCTTAGTATGCAGAGTTTGATTGTCATCTTTACATTGTGCCAAATGGGCTTCTTCTTCCCATGAAGATAGTGTCAGTTGCTTTGAACAATCAACCTCAATATCGACGATATAATCATCATCCTAATGATCATATCTGGCTAAATCATCTATATATGCAAGGTCATCAAACATGCACATCATTTCAGGAGATTGTTCCACTATTGTCTGATTTTGAACTTCATCTTTGGCTATGTTGTGAATTGGGTACATGAAATAATCATTTGGTGGTTTAGGATACCGATGTTGAGCTGCAAAATGATCGGGGACATTGATCCTTGTCTTTTCTGGAACTAATGGAACATGAGGTCTTTGAACAATAAATTCCTCTTTCCTGCTAATCTTGTGCATCACTTTGTTAACAGTGTTTGTCAAAATATCTAGTTTTATCTATGAAGATATCAAATTCTCTTTTTTTATTTTATCCTTCATCACTTCTTTTAACTTTTCCTTTCTGTTCAATAGGTTAGCTTCCACATAAACTGCAATATTTTTCATTTCTTCAAGGGTTGCAATGTTCCTTTCTCTTAATTGGAATGCCATCTCTGGATCAAAGGCATCTAGGTAATGCAAGTGAGTTAATCCTAGGGGTGGCCTTATATCAACAGGCATTGAATGATATACCTTATTGAACCTGGCTGAGAAATGTTGTATTTTCTCTCGCGGCTGTGTTTTCAAGTGGTCATACTCTTCTAGGATGAGAAAGACATTTCCCATGATCACCCATCTATCTAGGAAATCTTGCATAAATTGATGAAAATTGCTAATGCTTGCAACTGGAAGATTCCTAAACCAATTTTTAACTTTACCTTGCAATGATAGGGAAACCATCCTGATACAGACATCATCTTCTTCCACCTCAGACATATCAAGAAAAACCTCAATACTTTGAATGTGATTTCCACAAGTGATCTTAGCATTTTCTCCATCAAACCTGGGAAGATTATCGCTATAATTTGCAGGGAAGTCATGGAGAATAAGAGGCAAAACCAGAGGCTTGTATCTGTCTGGGAATTTTACAGGTATAGGAGGTAAAGTAGGGGGCTTAGAACTATTTGGAATTTTAACAAGAATAGGAGATAATCTCAAGGCTTATGTCTAATTGGGATTTCTACATGTATTGGAGTGTGTACCAGAGCTATAGGGATGGGCTCAATCCTTTGAGGCTCTTCAGGTTGAAACTGATCATTATGAATTTCAGCAATATACTCTTGACCAGGATCATAATAAGAGATAAAATAATTACAAATAAAGCCAAAAATGTCTTAAATACAATTTGATCTTGAATACCTGATCTTTCCATATTGCTTTGTCATGTTTCAGGTTCTTCCTCTAGTGGAGTCTTTGAAACTGATTGGAGTTGATTTGGAGTCATCAAGTGGATGATTCAGCCTTCTTGTGTCTGATCACTATCCACCATCAGTAATTAGATACAGAACTTGATATGCTTTCTGAGGAAGGTTCCCCAGTATGGTCGCCATTATGTTAGCTCTCTGTAATTTCTCAGGCTGAGGGAGAAGATGACAGAGGTAACCACAAAAACACTTGGAGTCAAGGATTTATCCCTCCAAGACTCAGAGAGGAAAATCTTTGTATGATTTAACTTTGTTTGGATTGGATATTAGGCTATTTATGAGAATAAAAGGTTTCTTTTTGAGTTTTTAGTTGGGACAACAAAAGAGGACCATTGGGAAAAATGGAGTCAAAAGGTTTAAGGTGATCAAATGAAAGAATAACTGAGATCATATGTAAGAAGGCAAGGTAGTCATGTTAATGGATCCTTGTAGTTTGTGAGAAGGAAAAATAAGGATAGATTAGGCTTCATTCCAAATGCAGACAAGTGCTACCTGAATTCTACATTCAAACTTCAGAATAAAACATGAATATTGTTTTAAGCCAGAACAAGGTGTTTGAAACAAATCCTAAACATAATATTCTTATAAAAAAAAATATATATATATATATGTGAAACCAGAGAAGGCCAGATTACATCAAGAAACACTTCACCACATAACTATGACACAGGAATCTTGAAACATAATGTCTTTGTGTTCATAAAAAAGGATCACTTACAACCTCCTCCAAATCTTTACAATAGATGATAATCTTTCCATACCATCCTTCCCTTCAGGTCCAACCCCTATGCTATATTGCATTCTATCTTTTATAATATCCCATTACATTCAGATCCTATAGAATAGAGGATCAGATCCCTTCCTTAACTATCTCTAGATATTTATGAAAATACCTAATTAATGATCTTACCCAAAATAGAGATTTGATCTCCTTCAAAATCATACGATATATCTTGAGTTTATTACAATATATTTGATCTTTACCACTGAAAGGGTAAAAATCAAAATAGTTGTATGCTGACTATTATCCTAAACTAGGGAAAATACAAAAAAAATCCCAAGAAATAGGTTAGCTTTGATTTTCTTTAATAAACCCTAACTAATACAATATTAACCTCACACCAGCATCTTGATGATGTGTTATAACTAGAAAATAATCCTGGAAGCCTTCGAGAAAATTTAGGAATCCATTTTCCTTGATCTGAGGAGATTTTTGTTCTTTTTGTTCATAACAGAACTTTCAGCAGCTAACGAGGTCAAAACAAAGTATGCTTAGCTGTCGATTATCCGGGAATGATTTTCGGTAGCTAATTACGGACTTTGAAACTGATTTTAGCTGGAAAAATATGTAAATGCTCCCGAACTACTAAAAAATGATTGAGTTTGACCACTTACCCTGCTTCATCTATCATCACCTCATCTCATATCAAGGGCAGCTTTAGTTAGAGTATCAAGGATGATATGAGCTTTAGGTTTTATCTTTTTTTGTACAAGCTTGAACCTCAAAACCTTGTTCATGTTCTGCAGTCTGCTATTATGTTTGAAAATCTTTTTTTTCTTGTGCTTTACAGTCTCATATTTAATGGCCAATTGATCCAATGCAGAACCAACTTTGAGAGATGACTTTCTAAGAGTCTCATTCTCTCTTTTTATATGTATTTCTAATACCTTTAACTCAACAATTTCTTCTTTCAGTTTCTGGACCTTAGGTTTTTTTCTAACCCTTTTCTTTGATGATGTTCTAGGTATTCCTTCTTCTCGAGTTTCCATTTCTACAACTAATGGATAAGTTTCCATTTCTATAGCTAATGGCTCTAAATCTAAATCTGAATATGGAAGATTTAGGATATTTTTTATTGTAGCTTTTCCTTGATCGTCTGCATTTTTCCCAAATTATAGCTTCCTTTTTGTTTTATTCGATTTTGATGGGGAAGCCTGTGTAGCAGTTTCTACATGTGACAGTGCTCTTCTCTTCATTTTACTAGTTTTTGGAGAAGTTGATTATTGTGAGGAAGTTCCTTCTTTCTTTGGTTGAACTTCTTGTCCAAATTCTCCCCAAAACAAAATATAATCCCAAGCTTTGTTCCTCCTGCTGAGCTCCTCTAACACTATCAGTTTGATCAGACCATGATGAAATAAGATGTTGCTAGCTTTTTGAGGTTTGGCATGAACTTTGGAAGCCATCTTAGTAAGTCTCTTAAGAATATGAAAAGGAATATTCATAGGTTGCTTGCCATTGAAATGAAGGAGCAGTCTGAAATGGTAAAGAATGGTCCTTCCATATCTCCCCTCACAAGTGATGTAAACCTAAATCATTTTTAACAGTGTTTTCCATTTCTCCTCCAAGTACTTCCTGGGAATTTCCTTTTGCCAATTCATGTTTTGATGCGCTTTTTTAAGGAATGATCTAAAATCAATATCCTTGATTGATGTGGTCTTAAACCACCTATCTCCTTCACTAGGCATCTTTTTGGTTGCTTCTATACTAGCTTCATATATATGCATCACAACAGGCCCAAGTTGAACTTTAAATCCATCAAAGCTTTTGGAAAATGCCTCTTTGACACCCTGATGGTACCCCTAGAGCTTTTGGAAGAACATGTAGCATCCAACATATTTGAACAATTCGCAGGCCTCTGGGTGTGCCTCAAGGTATGAAGTGTCTTGCAATTCCTTTCGAAGGAGGGCACCTCCTTTTGAGATCTTCATCATAATGGATTGTTGCAAATGCCTTAAAACTGGGCTGATGACGATGGATCTAGGGTATGTAAGGAAGATAAGGTGAGATAAAATGAACATGAAGGCGGGATAAAATGATGGGATTCAAGGATAGAGCCAAGGGATGAAATCTTTGGTCGACTGTGGGTAGATTTAACACAACCTCAAATAGACAATCGACTGGTTCAATGAATGAGAAGGATCATGACCATTTTTTCGAGATCGATTGAATTGTATGGGAATGATCTAGGTTTATGATCACTTTATTGGACAAGGGATAAACAAATCATAATCCCTTCTGAAAATCGGTCGAATGATAACCAAAAGCGGTTTTTGCAGCATAAAAACAAATCATGACTTGTTTACAACCGCCGATATGAGAGTGATAAGACCCGTTTAAAACCCTTGAGATATTCATCACTTTTTGAATCTTATGAAATTCATGAATAAGTTGTTTAGCTACTGAAAGTTTTAACTTTCAGTAGCTAACGGCTATAAGATTTCGACCTTTAGCTACCGAAAATCAAACTTTCTGCCACAATTAAAATATGAACCAAATTCATGAAATCCCTAATTATGCCACTCTAAACCTTCAACAAACTCATGCAGATACCTCATAACTCAAATCTTAGAATGTGACCACATCTGGCTCTCACCTTTAACCTAGATATTTATTTGAAAAACTGGATATGCCACTGGACCATTATCCTTGAGTGCCTTATCATGAAATTATCTTCAACCTAATCAGAAGAAATTCCAATATAGATGACTGGAAAATGGATGGCCTATATTATAGGACCCTGACAGGGCCTCTCGTCCACCAAGAGGGGACATGTCTATGTTTTTTTGGTTGTCGATTGCTTTTCCAAGATGGTGATTCTAGCCTCCTGCAAGAAGAATATCACAGCAGAAGCCACTACCAAGCTCTTCTTTGAATGAGTATGTGTACATTTTGGGATCCCACAAACCATTATCCCAGACCATGACAGTCATTTCCTCAGCACATTCTGGTCGAGCCTATGGTCACTATTGGATACCAAGCTCTCCAAATCCACTGCCTTTCACCCCCAAATAGATGACTAAACTAAGGTCGTTAATTGGATGATCGTACATATCCTGCACATGTACAATTAAAAACAGCCCCACACATGGGATGACAGTCTTCGCTATGTCCAAAATAGCTACAATCGAGCCCTGCATAGATCAACTAGCCAAATCCCATTTCAGGTGAGGTTGGGATTCCAACCATTGGGCCCCATAGATGTTGCACTACCCCTGGTGACCACCTCGACCGAATCGTCCCCTGCTCCACCAGAAGCTGACAAATCCACATGGTTTATTGAGCAGATCCAACACATCTGCCAACAAGTTCAGGATATTCTACATAAGTCTAATGCCAAGTACAACCAACACCATGATCAACATCGGGTGCCACATAAGTTTTAGGTGGGAGACAAAGTTTGGTTGCACTTGCAAAAATAATGCCTTACAGGGCCCCATAGGAAGCTTCTCCCACTCTGTTATGGGTCATACACCATCACCAAGACTATGGGTGACAATTATTTTGAGCTCAACATTCCCCCTTTCCTTGGCCTGCACCCAGTATTCAACGTGGCTCTCCTTCGGCCATATTTCCCACCATTATTGGACACCTCAGAGATAGAAAGGAAGTTGACACCTACAAATATCAACCATGAATACATGAAACAGGAATCCATTGATCATATTGTGGACACACAAATCAAGGGAACTTGATAACAAAGAATCCGGCTTTATTGAGTCGTCAAAGCAGGGCAGCTCATGCACCAAGGCAAGTGGCTCACCCATGGCCAAATTCAGCCGAAATTTCCTCATCTGATGGGGGAAATCAATGCAATATAGACCATTTCTTTGAAGGAGGGAGGATTGATCCAGGTGGATATCGACGGCCACCCACCTTTTCCAACTCGCTCAAAATAGTTTTCTGGCAATTTTGGCAATTTACTATTTTTAGCAATTTTTAACTTCCAAGTCCATTTTGAGAGCCTAAATGAATTTTTTTTGGGATAGAGCTTCTCAATGATAATTTAAGGCTCTAATTAAGCCCCCAAAATGAATCTCCTCGAAGACACCTTTCCAATGGGCTATCATGTGCCTAAAATGGAGATCGTATGCAAATGTTACGACCCCGAGAAGTTGATGTACTAACCTACCCAAACGGGGCCCACGTGACTTTTGGCGCTTCATATCCTGGGATTAGGTTTTTGGATGTCTAGGGTTTTTTACATTCCTGTTTATTGTAAAAATTCCTTCATATCCGCATTGGAATCATCTTCTTGCGAATGAGCGCAACCGTCACATCTCTTCTCAGAGATAAGCTGCCACCATTCCAACAAGCTTGTTTTCCGCTACATTTTACAGTTTCAATTTATTTCCTTATTGAATAGAAAACCAATTTTATTGTATCTCTATTATTCTTTGTTAAGCATCTTTTAATAATCTGTATTCATTTCGTTCTTCTCATCAAATCTAGATCATGTTTTCAAAAGAACTCCTAGCTTCAGATGTCCACTTAACTTCAATGTCTTTTCTCAACATGGTAGTAATAAATTTCACTAGCTCAACAAAGTTAGATACAAATATCCCCAAAAAGTTTATTTTACCTAAGAAGGACTAAATTGATATCTTATACCTTAGGATAGAAATATTTTTGATAGCCTCTACTCTACTGGGGTCAATCCTCACATCATCAACTGAGACATTGTGACCCAACAACTTACCTTCCTTCATAGAAAAATGAGACTTTTTTGGATTTAAGGATAGGCCATACTTTCTGCACTTCAAAAATACTTTCCTAAAATGTTGGTGATTCTCTTGATCATACTTTTAAAATATTGTAATGTCATCCAATTAAATAACCACAAACTGATCTTTCTCCACAATAAATGCAATGTACATGGCATGCTGGAAGGTTGCTCCCACATTCATAATATCGAATGGAATCTTGGAATACATGAATGTACCCCAAGGAGTGGTAAATGTTGTATTCTCTCTATATTTTGGCAACAAAAAAATATGATTGTAGCCCAAAAACCCATCAATCATTGAAATCCTCATTGAGCTTGTTACCATTTGCAAAATATGTTCCATCTTGGGTAAAGGGTAATTGTCCTTTCTAGAAAACCTATTTAGATTCCTGAAACCAACACAAATCTTGATCTCACCATTCTTCTTTCTGACAGGAACCAAATTATCTATCCAGTCCGAGTACCTCAGAGGGATTATGATTTGGGAATCAAGAAACTTCTTAACCTCTTTCTCCATGATAGGCAATAACTTTGGATTAATCTCTCTCAGTTTCTGTCTAAAAGGATTAGTGTCATCTTTCAAAGGAATCCTATGCTCAATGATGTCAGTATCATAGTTTTTCAGGTCTTCATACTTACATGCAAACATATCATAAAATTCTTTCAAGAATTTGACAAATTTAGCCTTCTGATATTTTGATAGATTGTTAGACAGTTTTACATATTTGGGCTCTTCTTCAGTGCCTAAATTACACTCTATCAGATCTGAATTTTCTTTAGAACTTCTCATCTTCACAGCAACATCATTATTATCAAAGATCCTTTCTAAAGTAACTATCCCCTTAGGAATGTGATTACCTGGAAATTGAACAATTTCGTGATCTCCAATTTTGTTCAGAAGTTTATCAACATGCATATTTTTATCATCATCTGAATCTTGATCAATATGCAGGGAAAACAATTCATCCATTGTTTCTAAAAACATCTTCAGTTCTTCATCATCTTCAAAAACCTTCTAGTGCTTGAAATTATTAGGTATGGTAGGTTTGTACTTTACCTCAACATCATAATTGCATTTAGGAGGTAGGAGAACTTTAAAATTGCTCGCAGAAACAACTAAGGAATCAACTAGTGTATTAGCATCTCTGGGAAAACAAGATATGTTAAATGTTGAGAAGAAATTATCAATCAAATCCCACACTTAATTTCTATAATCCTTCAGTCGGTGATGATTATTCTAATAAATATTTCTGATTTGATGTGCAATCAACTCAGCATCTCCAAATACTGACAGTCCCTCAATCTTCATGTCCTTTGCAGCTCTGAGCACCAAAAATAAGGCTTCATATTCTGCAATATTGTTTGCGGTTTCAAATTCAAGATTGAAAGACTGAGTTGTGACATCCTGAGAGGGATAAATGAATACTACCCCAGTACCAACACCATCCTTGCAAGAAGAGCCATCAAAATACATCTTCAACAAAGGAACACCTCCTCCTTTAGTTTCATGTTTTGCTCAAATCAAACTTTGAAATTTTGAACTTGATTGAAAGGAATCATAAAAATGAAGGACACTAGAACCCAAGTCAGTATCTACAGCATAAATAGGATGGTTTGTGGGATTGTTTTCATCACTAATGATGTATGCTAGTTGACTTTTCTTGTAAAGCCTCCTATGTTATCCCCCAAATACACTTACTATAGCATATGAGAGGTCCATTTGTAAGGTTCCACCCAGTATTTTAATCCATGATATAGATAAAAACATACCAAACTTAGGGGAAACATCAACATATACTATGTCCATAACCATATTTTTCATGGGAAGTTGGAAGAGGGTAATAACTAAATATTTAATAACCCCCAAGCACTTCACTTTCTGGAGTCAAAAGAATAGAGGTCATGATAATTATTTGTAATTTCTAATCCCAATTCATCCATAACATCTTTAGGCATCGAATTATGGGAGGCACCATAATCCATCAGACAATTATCTGATGCAGGAGCATCGCCTTGAAAGACGCCAATGCACACGTGGAGGCAAACAGAGGACATCTCAGCATGTACATAATTTCTAGTCAAGCATTTAACTCAGAATTTAATTGGGTTGTTGAGATATTTTTGGGAAAAACATTTTAAAATGTAACTTGTTTGTAAAGTCTCTAAAGACTATAAGAAACTGTAGATATGGAGTGTCGACTCTATCTATTAGTAATTAGCAGTTATTGTAATAGGATAGAGCAGGCGTTAGTTTTAAAAGTCGAAATTATAGATTTTAGGATAAGATGAAAGAGCTCATGAAGCCGGTCCTTAGATAGTTGATTTTACATTGTAATAGATCAGAATGAAAGATAGAGTATAGAGGAGTATTGTAGGAGAGATCAGTAGATTTCAGTAGAACAGAAGAGAGTAGAGGAACACTATGTAATTTTCGTTTCATGAATGAATAGAACAAACGAAAATTGTCCCAAATATTTGGATGGTGTTCATCTCGAATGTGATTGCATGAATGTTATTCTGAATGTATGATTGTTACAGTTCATTTTTTGTATGAGTGATCGAGAGAATTATCGTATTAAATTGTAACGAAACTGGACAAATTTCAATTTGTTTCTCTTTTGAACCTTGTATGCAAGGTGTGCATCCCAAACACAAGGTGTGCATTGACTGAGTCTCAGAACGATTCAGAGAGGGAGGTTCAGAGAAGAACAAAGGAAACTTGAGAATCCAAGTGCAAGGAGTGCACAGAGTCTAGAAGTGACCAAATGTCGAAGAACCAAGAAGGGAAACACCATGTGGGCTAGAAGAATCTTGTTTTTAAGAAGATCCTTCGAACTGAGTTATTTGAAATACCTAGAACGCAAGGTGTGCGTGGGAGATCGAAAATCCTCCAAGGGACGAAGCTCAGAAGGGAGAGCACTTTCATAAGGTGTTCACAAGATCCAGAAACCAAGAGTCGTAGGAAAGGAGAAGATCAAAAATCTTCTAAGTGTTGAAATCTTCCCAGTCCAGGAAGAAGATGAGAAATCTCAGGAGGGAGATCCCAGCAGTTGGTGGATAAACTACAAAGAAAGGATCTGGACCATAGAATCCATGTCCAGACACTCAAAAGAGAGCATGGAAGAGATTAAGCCAGAACCGTCAGATCAGAGCCCGTGGCCCGGTGACCGTTGGATCTGGAGGAAGTGCACAAAGGTTAAATCCCTTCACAGTGCACAAGGATATGATTTTTACGAAGTCCAAAACCTCGACGTGATCATAGTCATCCATCAGAGGAAACACATGGTGAATAGCCAGCATTTCGCTGACTCGCACATCAAGAGAATCAAAGTTCAAGTTGCAAGAAATCACGATTCATGAAATCACGAAACAATCGATGTCGTCGATTGAGGAGGGCATAAGACCATCGGATCTGAGTGCAGTGGACCAACAGTCGTTGGATCCAGAGGAAGGTGTGTGAGAGAAGTTTCGAAATGAACGAGACTGTCCATATTCTAAACAGGTGTCACTAGATCTGGCTTAGCCAGATTTTGGGAGTTGGAAGGACTCTTCTCCTTGCCACTCAAATTGTCGAAAGACGAAACTTCGGTTTGAATCAGAGCCATTGGATCATGGTTGGATCAGGGTTGTTGATATGACGCCCAACCCATTTCATGGATTCGAATTCAGGAATTCTGAGGTGAAGACTTCATCAGAGTCCCGAAAGGGGGAACGTTGGGATTAAATCAGGGTCATTGGTTGGCACAGGAATCTGAACCAAAGGATCCAAGTTGTCGGACCTTTGAGGATCAAAAATTTGGAGAATGGTGGAGATTTGTCCATGGATTCACTGAAACACGGGGATCCCCACGCATGTCTAGGATTTGACCCTAGGTTCTAAGAGAAGGGTCATGTGAGTAGAGGAGTAAGAGAAGGAGCCAAGAAACCTTAGCCTTGGTTTTCAGGTTTCGAGGATCGGGGAACCAAGGTTCCTTGCAACGAAAATCCCGAAACACGATTTCCAGTAGCACCTTTTGGAGTTAGCACATAGTCATGGAAAATGGTCGCATGGATGGAGGCCTAAGGAGGAGCTAGAGCCCGTCAAGCCCTATTTTGGGTTTCTATATTTGAAGGAGTCAGGGGACTCAACAATAGGATTCACAAAGCTGCGAATTCCGACACGCCCTTTAGGCTCAGCCGGTGTTCACAGGGGAGTGGTCACATGGAGAAGGTTACGAGGGGAGTTAGGCTAGTATTTGGCCTTCGCCTGCACTCGAAAATCTTGAAGTCGTGAAATGCGACGAGTGCCTTTTGAGTAAGACGTGTGGTCACAGTTGATGATCACGTGGAGGTGAAGCTTACGCTTTGTGCTTGAATTGCATACGGTGGGTTTCAATAAAAAGGACTTGTTGATTTGTTTAGTGAAGGTTCTGGCAGGAACCAAAGAGTTATTTCATCTTGAGAAGAAGAACGATCTAGTGACTGGGAGGTCATAGAACCTCGAAGGGGAGGGGGGATGCATCAGGTGGTATCAGAGATAATATTTGAGTTTGTTTGCAGACAGCAGACAAAGGGAAAAGAGGAAGGTTGGTGTCATTTGTGGTATCAAAGAAATTTCAACTTCTGGTTGGTAGTTGACGCAGTGAAATCATGCCACCTAGAAGATGCAGAGTGAATGCAGAAATGGAAGAAGAAATGAGGCGACTCCAAATGAGATTGGACGCCATGGAGACAACACAAAGAAGAGCTCCAGAGGCTAGTGATGTTAGTGAAGCTGAAAGAGAAGAAGAAGAGTTCGAAGCAAATGATGCGGAGGACGCTCCACATAATCGCTTGATAAAAGTTGTTTCGAGGATAGGAGCTAGAGCAAGAATGGAGGTACCTATGTATGAAGGCAATTTGGAAGTTGAATAATTGTTATATTGGGTACACACTATGGACAAGTACTTCAATTATGAAGATATCGAAGAAGACAAGATGGTGAAGCATGCAGTGAAAAGAATGAAAGGCCATGCAACATTATGGTGGGATGAATTGCAAGCCGAATGCAGGAGAAATGGTAAGCAAAAAATTAAAAACTGGGATAGGATGGTAGCTAAGATGAAAGCCAAATTTATCCCGAAGGATTACCAGATCAATGTTTACAGAAGATTGTAGAACCTGAAACAGAGGGGTTTATCAGTGAAGAAGTACACTGAATAATTTTACCGACTGAACATCAGGGTTGGACAGAAGGAGAATGAATATGAAAAGACAGACAGATATATCAATGGGTTGAGATATGAAATTCAAGAGGAGATCAAAATGATGTCTATCAGTAAAGTCGAATATGCCTATCAAGCTGACTTAAAAGCTGAGGAAAAATTGACTAGGAGGCAAATCCAAGGAAGCAGAGGCAAAAATTCAAGTAGAGGCAAGGGAACCAGCATAGAGAAGTTTTAGAAGTCGAAGCCTGAAGCTGAAAAACAACATAGTCACCATGAGAAAGCTGGAATTTCTAGAGAAGGACAATATGGAGGAAGGAATTATTTTTCCAGAGGAAGAGGAAGAGGAAGAGCCAGAGGAGGTGTAGTTAAATGTTATACCTATGGAAAGGAAGGACATAAATATTGGTAATGTTCCGATAGAAAGAGATAAGGAGGTGGAGAAGCATGTGGAAGTGGAAGTAGTAGAAGGAGGAAGAAACCTCATGATGAGAAAATTTCTTCTTAAAAAGGAAAAGGAACCAGAGGAACCAGTTCAGTGAACAAGCCTATTTAGAACTGCTTGCAAGATGAAAGACAATGTTTGCAAGGTGATCATAGACAGTGGAAGAAATGACAATCTAGTATCCACAGAGATGGTGGAGAAGATGGAATTGAAGACAACTGCACATCCAAATCCATATAAGGTATCGTGGTTGCAGAAAGGACATCAAGTCATGGTAAGTCAACAATGCCCAGTTGTATTTAAAATAGGAGGTTATAAAGATGAAATATTGTGTGATGTAATTCCTATGGATGTCTCTCATATTTTATTGGGGAGGTCGTGGCAGTATGACCGAAAAGTTATTCACGATGGAAGAAAGAACACCTATACCCTAGAAAATAATGGTAGAACACATATGTCGTTACCCATAGAAGATAAAGAGAAAAAGAGAGAAGATAGTTCAAGCATACTTCTCATGAGTGGGAAAGAACTCTTGAATGAAATCAAGAAGGAGAAATAAATGTAGTTTGTTGTAGTGAGGAAGCCTAGAGTTATCCTTATGAATACTTCTATAGAAGACTTTCCTATAAAAATCTAGGAACTATTAGAAAACTTTGTTGATATAGTCGTGGATGAGTTACCACACTCATTTCCACCTATCAGGAGCATAATCCATCATATTGACCTTATTCTAGGAGCTAGTTTACCAAACAAAGCAGCTTATAGGTTGACACCTAGAGAATGAGGAGGTTAAGAATCAAGTCCATAAATTGTTGGATAAAGGGTTAGTCAGGGAACGCCTAAGCCCATGTGCAGTACCAACTGTATTAAGTCCAAAGAAATATGGAGGATGGAGAATGTGTACAGATTCTCGAGCCATCAAGAACATAACCATTATATACGGATTTCCTTTACCGAGGATGGATGATTTGAATGACTGTTTGAGCGGCGCAAGATATTTTTCCAAGATAGAATTGAAGAGTGGATATCATCAAATACGAATGAGAGAGGGAGATGAATAGAAAACAACATTCAAGACAAATAAAGGTTGTTTGAATGGTTGGCCATGCCATTTGGGCTGACAAATGCACCGAGAACATTTAAGAGATTGATGAATGAAGTGTTGAAAGATTTCATAGTGAAATTTGTCATAGTATATCTGGATGACATACTCATCTTCAGCAAGACAAAGGAAGAACACCTAAGACATTTGACATCAGTGATGGAAAGGTTGTAGCAAGAGAAATTGATGATAAATCTAAAGAAGAGTTCTTTTATGAAGAAGGAGCTCATATATTTGGGTTTTGTAATCTCTTCAAATGAATTGAAGATGGACCCAAAAAAAGTAAGAGCAGTCAGAGAATGGCCATCGTCGAGCAACATATTTGAGGTAAGAATTTTTCATAGGTTAGGAAGCTTTTATAGGAAATTTATCAAAATTTTCAGTGGCATATCTGCACCCATGCTGGACATTGTGAAGAAGAAACATAAGTCCTTCAGTTGGACAGAGGAATATGAAAGAAGTTTTAAAGTGTTGAAAGAGAAAATCACAGAGCAGCCAATTCTGGTCTTGCCAGATTTTGGAAAAACATTTCAGGTGAGATGTGATGCAAGTGGATTAGCTATTGGAGCAGTCTTGAGTCAGGACAATAAGCCAGTTGCTTATTTCAGTGAGAAACTGAATGACAAGAAGAAAAAGTATTCCATGTATGACAAGGAATTTTATGCAATGATTCAAGCTTTGAAAAAATGGAGGCATTATCTAATCCCTAAAGAATTTTTCTTTTGCAGTGATAATCATGCTTTGCAATTTATTACTAGGCAAAAAAAGTTGAATCAGAAACATGCAAAATTGGTAGAATTTATGCAGAATTTTACTTTTGTTATTAAACACATTGTTGGAACTACTAACAAAGTTGCAGATTCTTTGAGCAGAAGAAGTTTGATTGTACATGAATTCTAGGTGGAAACATTGGGGTTCAAACACCTCAAGGAGATGTATAAAGAAGATGCAGATTTCAAAGAATCTTATGAGGCATGCAATAATCCTTTATTGGGAGACAGAAGCCCATGGACTGAATACTTGATTCAGGATGGATTATTTTTCAAGGGGAGCCAATTATTCATTCCGAAGTGCTCAATGAGAGACAATCTAGTGAAAGAGAAACACAATGGAGGTTTAGCTGGACACTTTGGTCACAATAAGACATTTACACAACTGAGTAATTCATATTATTGGCCAAGCATGAGTGCAGAAGTGAAGAAGTTCATGAACAAATGCAGAATTTTCCTTTATGCGAAAGGAAGACAACAAAACACTAGTTTGTATCAGCCATTACCAATTCTAGAGAGGCTGTGGGATGCAATTAGTATGGATTTTGTTTTGGGATTGCCTAAAACTCAAAAAGGAAGCGATTCCATATTTTTTGTGGTAGAAATATTTTAAAAAATGGCACATTTCATACCATGCCAAAAGACAAGAGATGCCACACACATTGCCAATTTATTTTTCAGAGAAGTAGTAAGAAAAGATGGATTGCCAAGGAGCATAGATTCAGACAGAGACACCAAATTTGTAGGACACTTTTGGAGGACTCTATGGAAGAGACTAGGGACAAACTTATCCTTTATTTTATCATATCACCCTCAGACAGATGGACAGACTGAACTAGTAAACAAGACTCTGGAAAACTTGTTAAGAAGTTTAGTTACTGAGCAAGGTCAACAATGGGATCAGATTCTGGCACAGGTGGAATTTGCATGGTATACAACCAAGAGGGATTATAGAGTTGAGATATTTGAGTCAAGATGAGTTCATGAGTGCTGGAGCAGAAGATTTTGCAGCATAGATGCGAAAAATCCATGACAAAGTTAGAGAGAAGCTATAGGGAAGCAATAAAAAATACAAGAGTAGAGTTGATAAAAAGAGAAGAGAAGTTCAATTCGAGGTTGGAGATGAATTTTTAGCTCATTTGAGAAAAGAGAGATTTCCTAGGGGAACATACAACAAGTTAAAGATGAAAAAGATAGGACCATGCAGGATTCTCAGAAAATTCATAGCCAATGCTTATGAGATTGAGTTACCAAACAATGTTGGGATATTTTCGATATTCAATGTTGCAGACTTGTATCCTTACAAGAGAAATGAAGTAGGAGAATCAGATGATCAGACAAAGATTCAGTGGGAAGAGCAATTTCCCACAACAGAAAAACCTCAGATGGACAAAATCATTGAACATAGGGATGGAAGGAAAACCAGGAGAAAGACGTATCCTGAGTATTTGGTGAAATGGAAAGATCACCCAATGGAAGATGCAAGTTGGGTCACAGAACATGATATTTTGAAGCATGGAAAGATAGTGCAGGAGCTCATGGACAGGATTCCATGAAATTTTTTAACCAGAGGAGTATGATGCAGGAGCATCGCCTTCAAAGATGACAACGCACACGTGGAGGCAAAAATAGGACATCTCAGCATGGACAAAATTTCTAGTCAAGCATTTAACTTAGAATTTAATTGGGTTGTTGAGATATTTTTGGGAAAAACATTTTAAAATGTAACTTGTTTGTAAAGTCTCTAAAGACTGTAAGAAACTGCAGATATGGAGTGTCGACTCTATCTGGCAGTAATTAGCAGTTATTGTAATAGGACGGAGTAGGTGTTAGTTTTAAAAGTCAAAATGATAGATTTCAGGATAGGACGAAAGAGATCACGGAGCCGGTCCTTAGATAGTTGATTTTACATTGTAATAGATCAGAATGAAAGATAGAGTATGGAGGACTATTGTAGGAGAGATCAGTAGATTTCAGTAGAACAAAAGTGAGTAGAGGAACACTATGTAATTTTCGTTTCATGAATGAATAGAACAGATGAAAATTGTCCCAAATCTCTGGATGGTGTTCATCTCGAATGTGATTGCATGAATGTTATTATGAATGTATGATTATTACAGTTCATTTCTTGTATGACTAATCGAGAGAATTGTCATATGAAATTGTAACGAAACTGGACAAGTTTCAATTTGTTTCTCTTTTGAACCTTGTATGCAAGGTGTGCATCCCAAACGCAAGGTGTGCATTGACTGAGTGTCAGAACGATTCAGAGAGGGAGGTTCAGAAAATAACAAAGGAAACTTGAGAATCCAAGTGCAAGGAGTGCACAGAGTCTGGAAGTGACCAAATGTCGAAGAACCAGGAAGGGAAATGCCAAGTGGGCAAGAAGCATCTTCTTTTCAAGAAGATCCTTTGAACTGAGTTATTCAAAATCCCTGGAACACAAGGTGTGCGTGGGAGATCGAAAACCCTTCAAGGGATGAAGCTCAAAAGGGAGAGCACTTTCATAAAGTGTTTACGAGATCCAGAAACCAGGACTCATAGGAAAGGAGAAGATCAAATATCTTCTAAGTGTTGAAATCTTCCCAGTCTAGGAAGAAGACATGAAAGCTCAAGAGGGAGATCACAACAGTCGTTGGATAAACTGCAAATAAAGAATCTAGACTGTCGAATCCATGTCCAGACACTCAAAAGAGAGCACAGAAGAGATTAATCCAGAACTATCAGATCGGAACGCATGGCCCGACGACCATTGGATCTGGAGGAAGCGCGCGAAGGTTAAATCCCTTCATAGTGCACAGGCAGATGGGTTTTACGAAGTCCAAAACCCTGACGTGATCATAGTCGTCCATCGGAGGAAACACATGGTCAATAGCCAACGTTTCACTGACTTGCACATCAAGAGAGTCAAAGTTCAAGTTGCAAGAACTCATGATTTGCGAAATCGTGAAACAATCGACATCGTCGATTGAGGAGGGCATAAGACCGTCGGATCTCAGTTCAGTGGACCAACAGTCACTGGATCTGGAGGAAGGTGTGTGAGAGAAGTTATGAAACAATAGAGACCTTCCATCTTCCAAACAGGTGTCATGAGTTCCGAAATGACTGGGACTCTTCTCCTTGCCACTCAAGTCACTGAAAGATGAAACTCTGGTTTGAATCAGAGCCGTTGGATCACGGTTGGATCAAGGTTGTTGATATGATGCCCAACCCATTTCGTGGATTTGAATTCGGGAATTGGGAGGTGAAGACTCCATCAATGTCCCGAAAGGGGGAACGTTGGGATTAAATTAGGGTCGTTGGTTGGAAGAGGAATCTAAACTATAGGATCTAGGTTGTCGGACCTTCGAGGATCAAAAATTTTGAGAACGGTGGAGCGTTGTCCATGGACTTTCCAAAACCCGAGGATCTCGACGTGTGTCTAGGAGTTGACCTTGGGTTCTGAGCGAAGGTTCATGTGATTAGAGGAGTAATAGAAGGAGACAAGAAACCTTAGCCTTGATTTTTAGGTTTCAGGGATCAGGGAACCTAGGTTCCTTACAACAGAAATCACGAAACGTGATTTCCAGTAGAACCTTTTGGTGTTAGCGCATGGTCATGGAAAATGGTCACATGGATGGAGGCCTAAGGAGGAGCTAGAGCCTGCTAAGACCTATTTCGGGTTTCAGGATTTGAAGGAGTCAGTGGACTCAACAATAGGATTCGTGAAGCCATAAATTCCGATGCGCCCTTTGGGCTCAACCGATGGTCACAAGGGAGTGATCACATGGAGAAGGTTACGAGGGGAGTTAGCCCAGTATTTGGCCTTCAACTGCACTCGAAAATCCCGAAGTCGCGAAATGTGACGAGTGCCTTTGAGTAAGGCATGTGGTCACAGTCGATGATCACATGGAGGTGAAGCCCGTGCTTGGTGCTTGAATTGCACATGGTGGGTTTCAATAAAAAGGACTTGTGGATTTGTTTAGTGAAGGTTCCGGCATGAAACAAAGAGCTATTTTAGCTCGAGAAGAAGAACAATCTAGTGACCGGGAGGTCACAGAATCCCGAAGGGGAGGGGGGTTGCATCATTATGTAAGATATTATCATGTACATTCAAATAAATGTAAAAAATAGGATAACTTTCATCTTTGTCTTCCACCAGTGGACCTAATATAGCTGCAAGCTTCTCATCCTGCAATTTAACTGAATCTGATGAAGGGGAATATGATTTAGGCTGCAACATACTTGAAATGGATTTTTTGAAGTCTTCATTTTTCATCAATTCAAGGAGGGGAACATGAATCTTTATTTTTTGGATTTCATTCTCAAAACTAAAATAAGAATGGGACTTTGAGATCTACTTTACCTCTTGAATTGGATATTTGATTATGGGCTGATTTTTCTGACCTTGTACTTCATTTTTTGGTGTAGCCACATCTTTTGATGGAGAATATGTCTTTTTAGGCTAAGTAGATGTACCTGGTTTTCCATCCTTCTGCTTTGATCTTAGATTGTACTTTTTTTTTGGCTTCATCTCAGTTGACTTTCTCTCCTTAACATAACTCATCTAACTGATTACACATCAAGGAATCTTCATAAGAACTATGTTTTAAATGAGGGGAGGCAATTGTATCTTATAAACAATGAATTTCTTGATCTTCATCCTAATTAGTTTCTTCTTCATAATCAACCATATTGTTCTGTAAAGGAGCTTGAAATTTTTTATCATCCCTATTTCTCTGATCTCTCTGCAAAATATGAGGTGTATTGTTCTGCCTTCTAAACTGATTTATATTAGAAGCATTGGGAGGATTTATGTTTGCTTGTCTACCTTCAAGCTTCAACCTTTCCATTTCTATAGATAATGACTTGACCAACTTAGTCAATTCATCAACCTTTAGATATGAACTTGTAGTCCCTGAAGAGGAGGCCTCTGTTTTCTATTTTCTCCTTTCTCTATCAGATTTACCCCTTAACTTCTTAGTTGCCAATATATTTGATTCAACTTCCAAGGAAACATCTTGCAAATGAGCCAATGTAATATACCTTATTTCTCTCAACAAAAGATGAAACTCTGAATCAAAGGCACTTGCATAACTCTCGGTAGGCTTGATTTCAGTAGGAATTTTATTATACATTTTATTAAATATTTTGGAGAAATCAGACACATTTTCACCCTCCTTCCTTTTGAGAGCCCCAAATTCTGTAATATAGTACAATTTGTTTTTTGTTACACCAGTGCCTCAAGAAGGCATCATCTAGGGCTTCAATTCCATCTACTTATCCATGGGATAAACTTCTAAACCATTTCCTATCTTCCCTGTCTATTCTTTGAACAAAAACCCTCATCCAAACATCCTCTTGTTCAATATTCAAGTTATTTGCATAGATATAAAAGGGAGAAAGATGTTCTTCTACAGTAATATTCTCTTCTCCAGTAAATTTGGGCATATACTTAATATAGTCCCCAACTGGAAGGGAATTCATGGGATATGGAAGCACTAAGGGTGCATACCTAGCAACCACAATGGAATCCATCCTATTCTAAGGAGGGTTAACTCCTGCCATTGGATTTGGAAAAGGAAGACTCTAACTTTTGGGAGAAGTAATAGGTGATAATGAGGTTTGTATAACAGAAGGATTTGAAAAATGAGGAGTGTGGGGTGAAGAAGATTCAGACTTAATAGAGGCTGGATCAGACTTAGGTATGCCTGCTGGGATTTTAACAGAAAGTGATATTCCTTCTTCTTTGGCTTCAGAAGACTTAAATGAATGAGGGTTTGGAGAGCCTAAGAAAGGAAAATCCTCCAAACTTTTGATCCTAAACCACTTAACAAATTTAGGATATGCAAGAAAATCAAATATTTCAAAACTTTCCTCTTTCAAGTCTGGAGAAAAAGGTGTGTATTCAACAGAAAAACACTGTAATTCATACTTTACAAGGGTTTCATCTACAGGTAAATGAGAAACTTTAGAAACAACAACTAGTGTATGAAAAACAGGGTCAGGTAGGTCTCCATAAATACCTGAAGATTTATAAGAGGAGGCTCCTTGCAAATCTTTTCCCTTCTTTAAATTTTTTTCTGGATCAGGTTCAAGTGTAGGCAAACGTGACTTTGGGTTATCCCTCATATTCCTTCTCTTGGGAGCCACATCTAAAATTTGGATTCGCCAGGTGCACTATGCAGTCTTTCTGTTTAATGGTTTTTGGACACCATCAATACTAGTCTTATCCTTGTCATACAACCCAGGGAAAGATATTCAATTTTGCCTCACCAACAACGACACAAAAAATGTTAGTACTAGAAGTCTCACCTAGAATTTTGTAGGTCTGAGCCTAATACCCATCATAGAACTTGTAGATTTGTAAAAGATAAGATTGTAGTTCAATGTGTATCGAATGGGTGAGAAACTCAATTTAAAATGTCAACATAAAGCCTCCATAAAATATACACCAGCAATCAAGGCTTGAATAGTCTCATACCAACATTTAGAATATCAAATAGAAAGATGGAAAACTTAGAAGAAAATTTGAAATACATGCATCAGGTTACATCAGACAATTTTGAAACACATATAGTAGAAATCTCATCAAACAGGAACCTCCTAATCAACAAGAGATCACTTTGATAACACTTGCACCAATAACAAACAATAAATCATTCATTTCATTAAGGAACAAGAACTAGCATGAACCCTTCATCGATAGCTAGCATCAAAGTAATATTGAAACACAGATATTGTTAAATATGATACATACAGTCTGGAAACTATGTTACAGCTGAAAATAAATATGTGAGTCTCAGTATACAACCATTCTAACCCTCTAATGGAGTTACATTACACATTAAATAGAAAATACATCCAAAAATCTCTCTAGAATTCGCCACCTAGATCCTACATATGATCATGTGCCTTAGAGAGGCGTGGCACTAGGTACACAACATAAAATCTAACAAGAGTGCTATATTCTAGGAGATTGTTGGCAGTATTAAATGCAACTGCAGCCAACTCGTTGCATGTAGCTTAACTGAAGCTAGATCCTAGGGGAAAGTGTTCTTTGATGTTAAACTGACTCTTAAGGAGTTATCTGAACCTTATCTGATAATTGCCAACCTTCAACAACTCAAAATCCATGTAATTGTCAGGTTTGCAGCAAGTGTGTTGTAAAATGTCTCAAATCAAACAATTTATAGCACCTTCAATAACATGGATTGCAAACTTTTCTATAGGTGTCACTTTTCCTTCAAAACTTATCGTCTGATGTCAAAACTATACTAAAATCCTTAGAATCCTTTTTAGAACCTTCTACAACCTTGTAAATCATAAAGTAACTTTTTCAAAAAGACATATGAGTGTGATAATAGCAGCTAAGAAAAAGTCATTCCTGAGAGTTATAAACATTTATATAAAATACATCATGGAAAAATGTTTATGTTGATGCAGAAATGATGCTTCATATCCATCATCTCCTAGTGCTTCTTCTAGTGGCCACACAAGCTAACATATCCAAGTTTCTTTTTTCTATCTTCTCCTTGAATGGTTGCAATTATTCTTTCAACCTCATGATTTCATCTTGGAAATCTCTTTTCTACCTGTACACATTCTTCAGCTACCTATGAAGAGGTAAGGATCTCTTAACCATGTATCTTGATTTTTCAACAGCTTCTTCACATAAATCTAATTTTTTCTTCAGCTTGATTCTGGCCTACAGGTTTTCCTTCTTCAACTGTTCATTCTCAACTCTTATATATTTTAGTTTCCTCATGAGTCTTTTGAAAGTAGGGCTACTTTCATCAAAAGGAGATTTGATCTCAATAGTCTCTATTGGCTTCTTAGGAGGCTAGTTTTTATTCCATTTGCTAAGTTGGGGGTTTTGATGCACCCTCCTCCACATGAATGTGCTTCTTTGTTGCTGATTTGGTGAAAGGTCCTCTAGGCTTGACAGCTTATACAAAAATAGGTGAAGAAAATACAAACTTCTTTCCCTTCAAACTCCTTACCTTACTAGAGGATGTTTCCATAGGTGCATGTTCTTCCACAAGAGAAGTTTCTTTATCATGAGGTTGTGAAGGACCTTCAACTATCTTATTAGTAGACTAAAAGGAATTATCCCTTTTATTCATCTTCCTCTTTTTTCTTGACTCTGAGTGCATAGTCTTATCATCATAAATGGGTGCTTGTCTCTTTGATTGAGGTGTATGAACAACATATGGTTGAAAGCCTGATGTAACTAGAAAGGCATCCCAATCAGTATTGGTCTTTTTTAATTCTTCTAAAACTAGCATTTTGATCAGACCATAATGAAAAACATGGGTATCCACCTGCTTAGACTTAGATTAGACTCTATTTGACATCTTCCCAATACTTCTGAACAGGTAGAAGGGTAGGCTCAAGGAATCTTTCCCAGTAAAGTGAAATAGCAATCTAATATGGTATTGATATACCATATTGAACCTACCTTCACAAGTAAAATACCTCTGAATAAATCTGAACATATTGTCAAAATACTCAAGCATATGATTTCTTGGCACTCCCTTAGATAAGTTATCTCCTTGATATTCAGGTTTTAGGAACTCCTTAGAAAATGAAGAACTCAAGTACATGGCCTTAAGCCATATTTATCCATGACCAAGTATCTATGTGGATTGAAAAATAGATTGTTCTGAAACTTCAAACTCCAATGCACCCACCTTAGTTTGTATCCCATCAAAATTTAGAGAAAATTGTTTAGAAACTTTGGGATGTCCTTTTTGCATCTTCTCACAAAAAGTCAAGCAGCCTACTCTCTGAAATACCTCTCTGAAAAATGGGTATGATTTTATTAGTTTCAGGTCATGGGGCTCAACCCTAACAATTCCTCATCCTTTATGAATTTTCTTACCTTGTTGATTGTCCATGATAATTTATTCTAAGCCCTCCTTCTTTTGATAACGGTTGCTACCAGATAATGATAAAACTGATAAATTAGGTTTTGAATGTTTGATGTTTTCAAAATAGGGTTTGTTGCGTAAAATAATAGATGGGAAGAAAGGATGAAAACCCAAAACTAAGTAAAACTTCAACACAGGTCAAAATGGGCTACTATGTAAAACAAAGCATTTACAGCGCAATTTCTCAGTTTGCAGTGCGCAAATAAAGTTTACAACAAATTGATATTAGAATAGGTTTTAGTCAAAAGGGTTTGAAAATCCACAAGTCTGGAAAAGGAACATGATTTTTAAAAATATGATATGTCAGACCTAAGTGAAAACACAGTGAGGGAGGGTTTTGTCAAATGAGAAAACAGAGGGTCTGTAGCGCATTCAATGAATACAGTTCGTAGCACTAACAGGAAATTGAAGTAGATAGGGTTATGGATGTAAGAAACAACTGAAATGGATCTTTTGATATGAAAACAAGAATCTTAGTTCTGCATAAAATCTTTAAGATACAAGGACTGTGGAATCTGACTAAGTAGAAGAAATTTGTAGCGAGCAGAAAATTTGCAGCAATAAGGTTTTATGGTAATCAATCTACAGGCAATTGAAATTAGGCATCAATCAAAGTACCTATATGTAGGGTCGCTCCTTTTTTGTAAAAAACCCAAACCAATTAAGTCTTTAATGTTGTTGATCCACCATCAGTTCACTACAAACAATTGGTAGCGCCAGGAATCTACAACAACAAACAATATGCAGCACAATCTTTGCAAAAGATAACGAAGATGGAAAATAATAAACTCTCCTTTTGAAAACAATCCTTTAGAGTTGATTGTTGATGTAATGGCATTGAAAACAAGAAAACCAACTTCCACATTTCCAAAACATAATGATATACGATTTAGTGTAAGATGTACTTTCTTGATTCATTGTGAACCTTTATGAGATTTTGCAGCAGATTGACTTGACACATGACTTGACCCCAAAATAGTCAGATATGACATAATAGCCCTTTGTATACTTCTTTTTTGACATGTTAGCACTCTGTAATTTCTCAGGCTGAAGAAGAAATGAGTAGAGCTAACTAAAAAACCACTTTGGAGTCAAGGATATAACCCTCCAAGACTCAGAGAGGGATCTCTCTATATGATTTAGCTTTGTTTGGATTGGATGTTAGGCTAGTTATAAGAGTACATGGTTGTTTGTTTGTTTTGAATTGTTTGGTTGGAACAACAAGGGAAAAACCATTGGGCAATGGAGTCACATCTAAGAATGGATCAAAACTAGGTCATAACAGTCTAATATGGTAGGGAAAGGTAGGCAAATCCACTGGATCTTCAAGATTTAATGCATGGGAAAGATGGAACAGATTAAGAAATCCAATTAAACACAGAGCAACTGAGAATTCTGAGTTTAATCTTCAGTGGAAAAACACATAAATTATTCCAAGAAAGTGACAGAGGGTACATTTAAACCAATTCTCTCCTTTTGTCTTCTTAAAATAATTCAAAAAGTAGAAAACAATATGGTAAACAGAAGAAAACAATTAACAATGAGATTACTTCACCAATGAAACTGACTTGTGATTTTGCAACTGTGTTACTGAAATTTGATCCATGGAGGCTCTATGAGATGCTTTACAAAATTAGTTCATCCTTCTAAAAGGTCCCAACTGATCAACCCCTAATACTTCAAAATTAGAAGTATTTATAAATTATTTACAATGATCCTTTCATTAATGAGCATGATTAAATTTAGGAAAATATAAACCAATTTGATTTCGGATTACAAAGATATAGAGATCATGTAGATCTACTCATATTTCGGGAGCTTGATTAGCCGAGGTTCATTGGCAATCTGTCTTCAATTTTGATTTTCAAATTCCACACTAACCAACACTCTATGTATCAAAAGACTATCCCTCGGGATCAGGAGGTCGAATTCAACAACCTGGCCAAAAATAGAAACAAATCCCTCAAAGTTCTAAACTATCTGCCATGAAAAAGGGTCAGACTGCTGAAAATAGGGGTCAACTCATACAATTGTATATCCAAAAATATTACATATTTTCAAAAAATTAAATATTTTATTGTAGATGAGTCTATCCTGAGTAAAAACCTCTCTTGGTTTTTTCAAATTCATCTCCATCTTTCCAAACAATCTGCCGCAAAAACATGACAAAAACAAGAAAAATGGAAACATGAAAAATAATGCTTAGAGATGGATTGGATTATCCCAATTCCTGATACCTGTGAAAAACCTGAGAGATATTAATTTTCTTCATCCCGTTTCAGAGAAAAACCTCTTTTTGTTTTTCAAAAATCCTTCTGGTTTTCCTGGAAATGCTCTTTGAAGTGGACTGGTAAAACTGGGCGAAAAGCGGTTTTTTTTAGGGAAGGTGGTATTCCAGACCCCCCTAGCATGGTAAGTGTATTAGTGGAGGGTCCAAAATCCCGTGGAGGTGAAAAGTGCCTAGGGTGGTTTCACTTCCCAAACCCCAATCCCCCCTCGTTAAAGATCGGATGGCACGGGGGTGTCCAGAAAAAATTATTGTCGTTGATTTAATATTGTTTTGGGATATGGGACATATGGGGTACGAGTGTTAGGATAGGTTTGATTTATGTTTATTTAATTTTTTTATTATTATTATTTTTTGTTTTATTTTGTTTTATGTATTTTTTTATTTTTTTTTATATATGTTTTTAATGTTTTAATTATTTAGTTTAAGTTTTTTTGTATTTTATTTTTGTTTTGTTATATTTTATTTATTTATTATTTATATGTTTATATTGTTTTGTTTTCTTTAATGTTTTTTGATTATTAGTTTAATTATTTAATTAATTATTGTTAATTAGTTAAAAGCCTAGGTTTTAATAAATTATTAATTAATTTATTATTAACAAATCTAACCTAGTTTTACTAATCTAACTACACTAATCTAATTAAATTAACTTTACTAAGCTAATTAATATGAACAATTCCACTAACCATTTAGTATTAAACAATTTTTTTTTATCCTAAGCTTGTTTATTCATGCAGGGACAAAATTGGCGGAGGGGTGAAGAAATGAAGTGCGAGGGAATGAAGGGTACAGCAGGGTGATGAAGGATCGGGCGAAATGGATGGAGGGAGAAGTGAAATCAAACAATCCAGCAAGACAGGTGTCGTCATCACAAGAGAAATGCCAAATAGATAGTTGAAGAATCAAATCGCCTATGATTATAGGACCCTAACATAGGCTCCACCTAGGGATGGAAGCTCTTTCAAGAGGTGACAAGAACCACAGAACTCTGAACATGCAGAACAATTCTTTATCCGTTGGGATGATCCCAAAACTTTATTATGCAACCTATACATATTCTGATCTTTCAACTGAAACCACATCAAACTGAAGACTGAAATTTGAAATTGAGATTGAAAAATTATTGAAAGGGATGCTCAAAGAGTTAATCTTATTTTCACACTGCTACCTACCCTATACTGTTGAAAATCATGCTGAATCTAAAAATAAAAAAATTCAAATGAAGCTAGTCAAGTAGTTGTTGAAACAAGTGGATTGTTTGACTTCTTGTTAGCAAAATCAAAAGTACAACTTGACCTTTTGTCCACAGAATAAAAAATGCAAAGTGTAATGGCCACTGCTGAAAACATGACTGATCATTTATGCTGAAAAAATATTCCATGTAGTCTGCTATGGGATCAGGAAAGACACGAACTATTTCTTGACTTTCAACAAATTTATGGTCATAATTGGGTATGGCACATATTATTTTTACATCATTATACAGTTCCTGATATGGCTATAAATTTTCTGCTGAACTTTGAAATGAGACTCATGTTGAAACAAACCATGAAAGAGACTGCCTAATCATGTCTATATCATAACCTCTTTTAAGTCCATAACTGGAAAATGAAACATGCCTTGGAAAACACAAGTCATCCAACACATCAACTATTGGATCATGTAGGGATTGGGATGACTACTGCATTGGTTCCAATGACACTTAATAGTTTTCTATGTGATTATCATTTAGGACATGATCAAGATTCTTCTTTAAAAAATGAAATGCATTAAAGCTTAATGGTACAGAATTATTTTGGATTAACTCATATTTTGTCTCAGGCTCTAAGCTTTCATCTGGAATTTGAAAAATCAATGTAGCTCAAGGGATGCAATTCTAGGTCTAGAACATCTTCCATATCATCAATGATATCTTCAACTGAGTGATCAAAACGTTCTTCATATTTACTACCGAGAACTTGTTTATAATTTTCTCTCAAAAATTGAAATGAAGACAAACATAAGGGTAAATACTTTCCACTTACTCTGAGATTTTCTGCATTTTTCTCATTGCTGTCATAATTGCTATGCACAAGTTGACTATCATATTTGAGTTGCAACTGATCTTCTTCCTCCCAACAATATGTTGCTGATGGTTTTGAAGAATTCACCTTGGTCTAATCCTCATCATATTTATCATACTTGGGTAAATCATCCATGAAGGAAATGTCATCAAGCATACAAATCATATCAGTTGATTGCTCTTCTACAAGTTGAGTTGGAGTTTCATCTTTGACTATGTTGTGAATTGAATAAATAAAGTAATCATTTTCTAGTTTATGATACCAAGGGTGAGCTGCAAAGTGTTTGGGAACGGTGACCCTTTATTTCTATGTAACAAATGAAACATGATGCCCTTGAACAACAAGTTCATTTCCCATGATGACTTTCTGCAACATTTCTTTCATTGTGTTGGCCATAATGTCCAGTTTAGCTTCTGAATATTTTAGCTGCTCCTTTGCTATTTTCTTCCTTTCTTCTGCCTTCAACCTTGACCTTTTGATCAACAAATTGGATTCCACACTAATTGCACTATCCTGCATTTCCTTGATCTTTGTAGTGTTACTTTCTATCAATTGAAATTCCATCTTTGGATCAAATGCATCTGGGTAGTGTAAGAGAGCTAAACCAGGAGGTGGTCTTATATCAACAAACATGGAATTGTAAACTTGATTGAATCTGGCTGAAAAGTGTTGCACTGTCTCCCCTGGTTGTCTTTTCAAATGATCATATTATTCTAAAATGAGAAAAATATTTCTCTTGATCTCCCATTTGCCAAATAAAACTTCTACAAACCAATGAAAATTATATATGCTTGCAACTGACAAACTTTTGAACCATTCCTTAGCTCTATCTTGCTAAGATAGAGAAAAATGTCTGATGCAGACATCATCTTCTTCCACCTCAAACAAATCAAGAAAATTCTCAAAACCCTGAATGTGTTTCTCAACAGTGATGTTACTATATTCTCCATCAAACATGGAAAGATATTTGTAGTAATTGACAGGGAAATCATGGAGTATATGGAGTAAGATAGGAAGCTTGTATCTATCTGAAATATTTATAGGTGTAGGAGTATGTATAAGGGTTGTAAAACTAGGCTCGATCTCTTGAGGTTCCTCAGGTTGAATTTGATAAACATGAGTTTCATCAATATGGCTTGGCCAAGTTCACAAAAGGGAAGAAATAATTAAAAATAAAACCAATTACATCTTGGATAAAATTCCAACTTGCATACATGATCTTTTCAGATTGTCTTGTCATTGTTTCAGGTTCTTCCTCCAGTGGAGTCTTTGAAACTTATTGGAGTTGATTGGATTCGCCAGGTGGATGATTCAACTTATGTCTGATCACTGTTCACTATCATTCATCAGATATGGAACTTGATATGCTTTCTGAGGAACATTCCCCAATATGGTCGCCACTATGTTAGCACTCTATAATTTCTTAGGCTGAAGAAGAAATGGGCAGAGGTAGCTACAAAACCACTTTGGAGTCAAGAATATAGCCCTCCAAGACTCAGAGAGGGATCTCTCTATATGATTTAGATTTGTTTGGATTGGATGTTAGGCTATTTATAAGAGTACATGGTTGTTTGTTTTTTTTGAATTGTTTGGTTGGAACATCAAGGGAAAAACCATTGGGCAATGGAGTCACAACTCATAATGGATCAAAACCAGGTCATAACAGGCTAATATGGCAGGGAAAGGTAGGCAAATCCACTGGATCTTCAAGATTTAATGAATGGGAAAGATGGAACAGATTAATAAATTCAATTAAACACAGAGCAACTGAGAATTCTGAGTTTAATCTTCAGTGGAAAAACACTAAAATTATTCCAAGAAAGTGACAGAGGGTACATTTAAACCAATTCTCTCATTTTGTCTCCTTCAAATAATTCAAAAAGTAGAAAAAAATATGGTAAATAGAAGAAAACAATTAACATGGAGATTACTTCGCCAATGAAACTGACACAAGAATCTTGTGATTTTGCAACTGTGTTACTGAAATTTGATCAATGGAGGCTCTGTGAACTTCTTTCCAAAATTAGTTTCATCCTTCTAACAGGTCCCAACTGATCAACCCCTAATAATTTGAAATTAGAAGTATTTATAAATTATTTAAAATGATCATGTCAATAATGAGCAGGATTAAATTTAGGAAAATCTAAACCAATTTGATTTCGGATTACAAAGAAATAGAGATCATGCAGATCTTCTCAGATTTCTGGAGCTTGATTAGCTAGGGTTCGTTGGCGATTTTTCTTCACTTTTTCTTTTCAAATTCCACACTAACCAACACTCTTTGTATCTAAAGATTCTCCCCAAGACCAGGAGGTCGAATTCAACAACCTGGCCAAAAATAGAAAAAAATCCCTCAAAGTTCTAAACTGTCTGCCATGAAAAAGGGTCTGACTGTTGAAAATAGGGGTCAACTAATATGCTTGTATCTCCAAAAATATGACATATGTAGGAAAACTAAAAGAGGTTATTGTATATAAGTCCATCCTAATTAAAAACTTCTCTCAGTTTTTCCAAATTCATCTCCATAATTTCCAAACAATCTTCCGCAAAAACATGACAAAAACAAGAAAAATGGAAACCTGAAAAATAGTTCTTAGAGATGGCTTCGATTCTACCAATTCCTGATACCTGTGCCAAAATGGAGAGAGTTTATTGTGCTTCATCCCATTATGGAGAAAAAATTCTCTCTGTTTCTCAAACCTCCTTATTTTTTTACTGGAAATTCTCTTTGAACTGGACTGGTAAAACTAGGCTAAAAGCGGTTTTTTTTAGGGGAAGGTGGTATTCCGGACCCCCCCTAGGCTGGTAAGTGGGATTGGGGGGGGGGGTCCAAAATCCCCTGGAGGTAAAAATTGTCCAGGTTGGTTTCACTTCCCAGACCCCCCCGTGTTAAAGCTTGGATGGCAAGGGGGTCCAGAAAAAATTACGGGTGTTGATTTAATTTTGTTTTGGGATATGGGACATATGGGGTACGAGAGTTAGGATAGGTTTGATTTATGTTTATTTAATTTTTTTATTATTATTGTTTTTTGTTTTATTTCTTTTTACGTGTTTTGTTTTATTTTCGTTTTTGTTTTATGTGTTTTTATATATGTTTTTAATGTTTTAATTATTTAGTTTAATTTTATTTGTATTTTATTTTTGTTTTGTTATATTGTTTTTATTTATTATTTATATGTTTTATATTGGTTTTTTTATTTAATGTTATTTGATTATTAGTTTAATTATTTAATTAATTATTTTTAATTAGTTACAAGCCTAGGTTTTAATTAATTATTAATTAATTAGTAATTAATTTATTATTAACAACCCTAACCTAGTTTTACTAATCTAACTACACTAATCTAATTAAATTAACTTTACTAAGATAATTAATATGAAAAATGCCACTAACCATTTATTATTAACCTATTGTTTTTTATCCTAAGCTTGTTTATTCATGCAGGGACGAAATTGGTGGAGGGGTGAAGAAATGAAGGGTGAGGGAATGAAGGGTGCAACAGGGTGATGAAGGATCGAGTGAAATGGATGGAGGGAGAAGTTAAATCAACCGAGCCAACAAACCAAGTGTCTTCATCACGAGAGAAATGCCAAATATATAGTTGAAGAATCAAATCGCCTATGATTATAGGACCCTAACATGACATAACACTTGATAATGATTATCTTTAAACCAAAAGGTATTACCACTACTTTCCCCTTTCACTAATGATGACAACCACCATCATGACACCAAGACTCTCACATGGACTATGATAAGTTTTCCTTGACTTATGATACAATTAAAACACACTTTATTTGACATGGACATGCCTCAAACCTTAACTTAAAACAAATGACTCACACAAAAAGGAATAATCACATGACTGGCAGAGACCAATGATGTCCTTTTGAGACCAAACTAACAAAAATTTAGAAAAAAATTTACTCCTGAACATTTCATGTGCTAACAGGATCTACGCTATAGATTATCAAGTAATATTATATGATTATGAAAACATTGCAAATCGTGTTTCATATGGAAGTACTTCCTAGTTTTCTTTTGTTTTTTAATTGAAACTAGGAAACTTGTATTATAAACATTGTAACAAAATGCTTAACAACATAGCATGAAATAGTTGTCCTGAGTTTTCAAATAGGACTAGAATCTTTCAAAAGTCACAAAGACAAATTTACAAAATTTTACACTTATTACATCCCAGTGACTCCTATATAAAAACTTACAGGCATATAACTTTAAAAATACCCCTAAAATTATAATTACTTTGATAAAAACATAGAAACTTAATGAAACGCATGATGACTATTAGCTTCTTCCTACCCATGATTGGTAGGAAGGGAGTTTTGATTCTCTAGCTCCATATCCTCTAGCATATTATACACTGTGTCTTCTTCCTTAAGGTATGCCTAAAATTTTTTTTGGAAATTATTTGGTTGGAAGTTACTAAGTCTGAATCTTTACTCAGATTGATAACCACGTTTCTCAACATATTACACTCAACCTTCAGTTCATAATTTTTTTTTATAGAAGGGTATTCATGATTAAAGATATGTGTAAAATGCATTGGTGTTCATTCTTGTGGACCTTAGAGGTCACCGAGAAAAGGGAAGACCTATTGAATTGAATTGAATCCTCATTTCTTCTCAATGCCCTCCTAAAATCATGTGCTTCCATGTAATCCATATGAGAAATAGACCTTGAAAAACAATAAAAATGGAGCTTAATTGATGTGTTGGAAGGATCAAACTAAGGCACAAGTAAGAGATCCCAATGAAACCCCTATTTCAAGGAATCAATAAAAATTATACTTGTCCATAGATAAAAAATAAATAACCAAAATTACCAAAAGCTAAGGAATAGAATGATCGAAGGTTTAGAGGTCAAAATATAAAAAATAAAAATCACCCAATAATAATCTCGAGCATGGAGAAGAACTAGGTAACGTGGAGGGTATATACCGAAAGGATTCCAAATGAACCAAGAATATTGAAATTATACTAGAGCCATAGATTGAACCATGACCAAAGCCACACACAAAACCATATGCATAGTACTCCCTTCCCTTGAGGACCAATACCAATAACAGAATCTTTCTTCACACCTCAAAGAAAATTCTGATAAATTGAAGTTCTAGAGGACTGACCAAAGTCAAAGTACCAAGATTGATCGGTTGATATCCCATTTTCATTGTAGAATACACCTTCCTTACTACAAACCATTATGCCACCTTGCTGAAACAACCCTTCAACAATCAGGTCAAAAGATGAAACAACCATTAATTCATACATGCAAATGAGGGGAGCGCACATCCTTTCAAATATATTCTTTATACTTGATATACAACAACAAAAATTTAATAACAAGTTGAATTTAATTTCCTTGCTAAGTGTCCTTATGTTCATGATCAAAGGTTACTATAATTGTTAAGGAATGGGATGAAAGAACCACCTCTTATTTTTTCGAATGACTCTCAGACTGTAGAAGACCACTTCATTGGCCAATTAATCTTCTTGGTTATTATGTTCTTAGAGAACCTAATAAAATGAATCCTTGTGTAGAAAACCAATCTCCATTTGGACTTGATTTATAATTAAATCAAGTTTTCTATCTGAGGGGACTATTCTCAAAACCATAAGATTGATTATTGTGCTTGAATCTTTGATGACAATCAAAGAGCTTGGTCTAGATTCTTTTGCTAACAAGATAACATAGTAAAGAGCATAAGACTTTGCTTGATTATTTGTAGCCTTTCTAAGGCCATGTTAAGTACCGAATATCTGAATACATAGATACCACAATAGTTCCAAGAATAAAATAGAAGAAATCCCACATTATTATTATCAAACCCTTAGGGTAGGGAAACACCATACAATAGATCCTACCACAAAAGATATCCACTCATGTTCACTTGTATCTTTGAGGAGGAAACCTCTTAATGAGATACGACTCCAAATACAATATTTCTTGAATTTCCATTACATTGCTTGAACCCCTTTATATAGTGCTACCAACCACCTTGTTATAACCCTATAATTCATAGTATCATTTGGTGACTGGAAAATTTTCACTCTGGATGTATTTTGGCTTGCAAATAATATTTCATTTCTGCAAATTAGTTTCAAGGAAAGGAAAGGAAAAGGAAAATTCATGATTTTTGACACTGAGTGGTTTTTCCTAACCCCATGGTGACAAAATCAAGGGAAGCAGTGCACCAAACCCTCAAAAAGGTCATTAAGCCTAAGTTTTTCCTCATATACTGCATTCACTCTTGGAGAATAAAGAACGCGCTTAGATCGACGGTCAATCTAGCAGTGTGTAGATCAACGACTAACAGTGGATTTCAGACCCCCTCAACTATTATGTTTCTAACGGTTGGGGGGGGGGGGGGGTCCTAAATGAGGCGGTTTTTCCTGTGGGCCCTATCCCAATGTTTCATCAATCCATTGCATCAGATATCCTCCACTCCAGACAACTTACCACCATACCAACAATACCATAATGCTCCTTCCTCATGACATCATCCTCCATTATCCCTCCATCTTCATCCCTACATTTGCAATAAACCAACTTAGGATAAAATCAATAGGTCAAGAATGTTAGTAATAAGTTTAGTATAGTTAGGTTTATGTTAGACTGGTTAATAATAAATTAATCATTAATTAATTAATGATTAATAATTGAGTTAGTTGTTAATATTTAGGTTAGTTTGTCAAAAAAAACAATAATAAAAAATATAATAAAAACAAAACAAAATAGAACGTAAACAAACATGTAATAAAACATTAAAATAAAAATTAAAATATTAAAAAAAAACAAAAAACAAACTAAAGCCTATCCTAAGTTCTACCCACCCCCCAACTCCATGCACACTTTCCCCAAATCAATTTAAATAAAAAATCAACGGACAAAAACAATTATGGACCCCCCCTTGTCATCCGAAACAATTATGGAGTAGTTTTCTTAAACCACCCTTGGATAGGTGTCATCTCCATAGGCCAGCGGACCCCCCCCTCCTAAAACCACTTACCATCTCAGGGGGGGTCTGGAATACCACTCGTCCCCCAAAAAACCACTTTCGCAGTGCTTTGACCAATTAACTTGCAAAGAGAATTCTGGGCAAACGAAAATGAATTTTGAGAAACTGAGAGGTTTTTCTCCATAACGGGATGAACAAAATGGTCTCTCAGTTTTTTCATAGGTTCCATGAGAAGGGAGAATCAAAGCCATATTCAAGGCCCATTTTTTCACTTTTTCATTTCCCTGTTGCAGTCCTGATTTTGCGGGAGGTGCTTCGGTGAGCTGGAGACGAATTTGGAGAAAACGAAGGACGTTTTTGTCCATCACATTCCCATATACAATAAACTCCTTCATTTTTTGCCTAGGTTTCATAATTAAAGAGAAACAAATGTCTATACAGACCCCGTTTTTTGCATAAATTCGGCAAGTTTTTCATGGCTCACAGTTCAATATTTTTAGGGATTTTTTCTATTTTCGGCCAAGATTGCCCAGCTGTCAAAGAAGGAATTCAAAAGTGACATTTTTGATAGGGTTTTGACCTCTTAAGATAGGATCCAATCCTGTTTTTATGGAAACTGATTGATCTTGTACTATTTTTAGTATTTCAATTTCTCTTTAGTAGGATCTCTATTTTTTATGTAAAGGCTATAAAGCCTATGCTTTCAAGGTGAATCAGGGATGAGTCAAAGGACCATGATTTAGTTTTTGTAAAGCAGCTCATTGAGATTTTTGTACTTTCATCAATTCAGTAATACAGTGCTATGTTGCAGGATTCTTATGACTATTTTGACTGGTGATGTGCATCCCTCTTTGTAAATTTGTTTTCTCTGTTATCATAATTAATGTCTGCTTCTAAATTATTCCGAGAATATTAAGAAAATAATTTTTTTTAATGTACCCTCTGTCTCTAGCTTGGTATAGTTTTTTATGTTTTCCACTGAAGATTAAACTCATAATTCTTAGTTGCTTTGTGTTTATTTAGATTTCTTGAACTGTTTCGTCTCACCCATTTCATTTAAATTAAAGGATCCAGTGATTTGTCTACCTTTCCCTGCAAATATTATCCTATTGACATGGATTTTTTATCATTTGTTGCAGTGACTCCATAGCCCATGGTTTCTTTTCTCTTCCCATACCCAATTCCTAAAAACAAATCCTATGTTCTGTGTAACTATCCTAATATCCTCCTCAAACAAAGCTATATCAAACAAAGAGATCCCTCTCTGAGTCTTGGAGGGATAGATTCATGCAGACCCCCGACCCTTGGGCCAAGATCCGCACAGGATCATTCCAAATCTGCCCCTGAGTCAAATTGACTCTTCAGTTCCTCCTCAAGGAATCCCACACACACACAACAGTGCTTTCCACAGGTCCTTATAGGTATGCCTGCATGATTAAACACAAGGCATCACCCTAATCTTCTGACCACAATAATATCACGCCTTTCTCTAAATCGGGACTTCGAGGTTCGTGATTTCGTGAATTTTGTTGTCGAGTTTCCGGCTCTTCAACCCGCCGAAACCTGAAACGGTCAACAAGGTTTGGATTCACCTACCTAATGAGGACATGCCACATGTCCACTCTACTATCCTCTGTCTCTATCGTGGACTCTTGACACCTGTCGCACAAGCTTTCCATCTTTTGGGACTTGAATAAGCCTTCAACTGCCATTCATTATTTCGGGCTTCTAGGTACCAGGAGTTCGAGACTCTCGATCCCAGAACACTACCTCCTCTGTTTTCCAACACCCAAAGTGCCTAAATCCCAAAATTCATGCCAAGTCCGGTCGCAACCCACAACTTCGGGATTTTCACTCCACTATGCCCGACTCCTTATTGTCAGGACCTCCGAAGTACCGAAATCTAGACTTCTGAATTTCTGAAAATTCCACTACTCACCTTCACGAGCGATGATCCATTTCATGATTCGGGAATGTGTGAGACCAAAGGTTTTGGCCTGCACTTCCACCTTCCAAACCCCGAAATGCCAAAATGAACCTGACGCCCCAATTGGTCATGATCAACGGTCCTCGTTGAATCTTGAAACCAATGAGATGGGTTCGTCCAACTCTTATCCACCTTCCAACTCCTCTGGATCCTATGACCCTTGCAACTTCGTGAGTTCTCCACGGATAATTTCAACCATCCAATTCACTCCTCCATGAACCTCTGTGGAATGAACCAATGTTCTTTCACTGGGACTTAACCTTCCACATGCTAGTTCAGCTCCCCGTCTTCCTTTGAATACTTCAAAGGTGTTAACCCTCCTGAGATTTCTCTAGCAACTCAAGTCTCCAAAGGACTCCTGCACGCACTCCTTGTGGAAATTTTTCAAATACTCCTGGGTATTTGACCTCTCGACTCTGTGCACTTTCTGCAATAGAAATCCTTCCTCTTTCAACCTTAGTTGATAAGTTCTAAGGCCTCGACTAGCCTGTGCACACCTTGCATGGCTTATTTGCTTCACCTGCACTTCTACTGGAATGAGAACAACGGTATCCCTCCTGAGATTTTTGAGATAAACCTCAGAACCCTTGTCAACGCACTCCTTGCAGACGCTTCACTGCACTCCTTGCAGGAACTCTCTCTCTCAAGAAGAGAAACAATTGAAACTCATTCTTCTCTCTCAGACTTCATACATTCAACATGAAATCATACATTTAACACAGAGTAACAACAAATGCATAACAGTGAGAATAAAACAACTATAGGCATACCATTCAACATATGTAAATGGTGAACATCATAACACCATGAATCTGATTCAAAGCTTCATATATTAATTCAAATCTCCTGTACATGGGTTCTCCTTTCCAGTTCTCTGTTTCAACTCTCTCCTTATTCTCTATGCTAATGATACAACTACTACTACGATACAAAGGCGAGGGTGTCTATATTTGTTTTCTCTCCTACTCTCCAAAGTGTCTAATCCATAATTCAAACTTACCTACTTTCATTAACTATGCATAAATGCCTCTACATTCTACAGATGAGAGTGAATCGTTCAATATCTGTTTACAACATGAAAGTACGCTTCCCTTTACCCATTACATAAATGTCTGCTCATTAAATTTCAAAAACATTTCAAAAATGTGTGTTGGTGGTTTTCCAGTTGTCTTCCACCTTTTATGTTGCTTGCTTGGTTGGTTGCTTACGATGCTCCTGCATCATAGATCCAAGACTCAAAGTGGTTTTGATGTTGCCTCTGTGACTTCCTTCATAGCCTTGGTCAAATTACAGAGTGCTAACACACCTAAGAACATTCTATAAGAAGAATCTTCTAGAAGCAAAACCTTCTAGTAAGTCCTCTTACATTTATTGCAGTCACACCAGGCCTGATTTATTAAAAGTGACATTTATACATAACAATTCTCATCTACTATTATTCCCCTTGGGTACCTCCCTAGGTACCCCATATTATTCACCCTAGATACACTACATTCCATCCCTCTTATGAAATTGTTGTCCTCAATGCTTTTTATGAGGGTGTACAACCATATATCAGGGTCCCATGGATAAGTGTGGACCATAATGTTGATGTAGGTTGGAGAAGAATTGTTAGACACCATGTCGAAGTAGTCCAAATTTCAAATTAAGCTTGGGTCTCATGTCCAAATTCTCATGTGAAATCCACGTTGAAGACATAAGAACTCAATATCTAACTAAAAATAAAGCTCCAAATATCGACATTGGTCATGTGAATCCAAATATGTAGAACCAGCCAAAAATTCATCCACTAGTACTAAAGAATAAGAAAACTAAAGAAGAGTATGCATAGAAGGCTCTTGAATTATCTCCAATATTTTATCTACATAAGTTGGATTAGAATCATAAAATGAAGATGAAAGTGTTTTTCATCCCATAAATGACAACTATCCATATAGAAATCATCACAATCGATCTCTAAATCATATCAAGCATATTATTCTTGATTATATTCTTGCTTGATGTAAGGGTATATGGTCCCCATAATATATATTTAATTCTCCTTAGCTTCAATCTCTTTCATATTTCGAGCATCATCTATTAGGCCCCTGATGGGTTCAACAACTCAGATAACATCATTTAGGGCCATGAAGAATTAAGAGCGAAATTGTTCACACGACATATCCATTGGAAGCACCATGTATAATATACCAAAAGAAATATCTTAAAATTATCTATCCAATGGAACTGATCTTGTAGAAATATGAGCACCCTATGAAAAATCATGAGCTCTGCAGTCCCCTCTCCATCATGAAGACCCTAGAAAATGGTTGATTTTAAATTTGTGATATCTTCACTTATAGAGCTATGATTCTGTTGGATTGCTAAGAGGGGGGGTGAATCAGTAATAGAGCAATTAAATAATTTTTAACCACAAAATGAAAGTGTTATATCAATGTAGCATTATCATCCAATAGTTCCAGAGTAAATAAACAATGAACAAATGATCAATCATACACATACACAGTACACCAATGTTTTTACGTGGAAACCCAACGCGGGAGAAAACCACAGAATGTTTTTTCTTATATGTATTTAAGAATTACATTCATTGGAAGCACCAACTTCCTTTGTTTTACAGCTACAACTGGAAGGAGGCTCCAACCCCCTAGTTTCTCAAGAAACAACCTGAGGGAATCTCCAACTCCCCAAATCTATGGCTACAACCATAAGGAGGCTACAACTCCCTATGTTCTCTGGCTATAACCAGAAGGTGGATACAACCACCTTTCCTTTCCCTATCCAACCGCCCTGACGTAGAAGTGGAATGATGGAATCACTGTCACATAATCATTGTGAGATAAACACTGTAAAACTATACCAACCTGTACCACTGACCTGTAGCCAACTTGTACAACTTCCCTGCAATCAATTTGTACTTGAACTGAACATATATCAACCAAATACAATAGATACATGACCTATAGTTTTGCAACATGCGTATGTATGCGCCCTATCTGTTATGTATCTCGTGTATGTACGTGACCTATCTGTTATGCAACTTGTGTATTCCTTCTAAAAACTAGGGTTTTCTTTCTTCTAAAAACTTCTGACCCTCTGCAACTTCTTTCACATAGATCTGCAACCTGTCACTATATCCAGACTGTAACTGTACCCTGTAAATGCATCCTCATACATAACCTTTACCCAAAAACTCTACATCTCTCTCTAGTCATGTTCCATATAAGTATGTGTAATCATGAACAAGTATAATAACCCTCCCATGATCTAGACATCAAACCCTTTATGATATTTAGCCTATCAATAGATCAACCAATTCCAAATACAATCTCTCAACCATGTACCACAAAAACTCTTAGCCATATGCCAAGAAAGACAAGATGTTCCTCAACTCTAACAAGAAGTATCAATGATAAATATTTATTATACCAACACTTTATTTATATATATCTGACTTATATAGAAGATCCCATGCAGCCACTAGCCTCTCTAGGGAGAATCCTCAAATCTCCATAACCATTTCTCATGCATACACCAAAATTTAACTACACATAGAAATAAGACATACCTTTTGAACCAATGGATAGACTGATGTATCTGATCATAGTAGACCTTCCTAGAAGCTTGATCTCAGAAACTAGAACCTCAACATATTCATATTCTCAAGTTTCTATGCCTTTACCCTCATGTATGCACCCTAATACATTGTCAGCCCGTGTATGTATGCACCCTAATACACTATTATCCTGCGTACACCTCAAAACTTAGGATTTTTTAGTATTCGCTGTAATTCTGAAACTTTCTTCATCAACCCTTTGTGCTACCTCAGACTTTCGCAACTTCAGATGTATCAATGAGTACTTGCAATAAGCCTTACACAAAAATAGATATTCAATATGCTCAAGTGTGATTAAATGAGAGACCTTTGCCTCTTATTTATACTTTCATGTAGCTTCCTCAAGGGGTTACCTTCTAACCATCTTAACCCACTTTCCTTATTTTAGGGATAATCCACTTCTAACCACTTGTCCACTTAGTAATTTCTCCATTAAATTTATTATTTAAATAATGTATTTTGTATCTACTTTGACTTATAGTACACTCATCACTTCACTTTATTATTTAAATAATTTCTTCTTTGCAACCACTTTGACTACTTTGAACTTTTCGAGCTTCTAGATGACTCATGAGGGTTCTCCAACTTCACATGGCCATAACTCTCTAACCATGAGGAGTTATGTGACGTTCCACATAACAATGGAAATGGCATGACATGTATTATCCATCTAGAATATTCTTACCTGCAAATATATCAAAACTCGTACCATTATCCATCAAACAAACTTGGGTCCATTACCCAAACCTTTGTGCTACCAGAATTCACTACTGAACTTTCTTCAAGGGTTGACATCAATGAAATCCAACCCAATTAAACAACAATCTCCCCCTTTGGCATTGATGGAAACACTCTGACGCAATATTGAATTCATATCATGAAATACTGAAGTCATGTCACTCATTCTCCCTCTGTGACCATCGCTCCCCCTAGAACCATGCCTTTGTGCTCTGTATCTGATAAATCTCTCCCCCTTTTTCATAAATGGAAAAGGTATCTTTCCATCTGGGGCTACTCCCCCTAACTGAACTGTCCTTGGGGATACTCCCCCTGACTGAAATCTTCCTAAAACTGATCTCCCAACTTGAAATGTCCTCTTTATGGTGCTTCCTCGTGTAAATATAAGACATACAAGATAAGCATTCAAAAGAATTCATTTTGGAGTAGAAATTTAATTTGAGACTCTGGCGAAGATACTCAAAGGCTTCCCGTGGAAGCGGTTTTGTAAAGATGTTTGTCACTTTTTCTTTTGTTCCCACATATTCAACTCTGATGTTCTTCTCTGCAACTTGTTCCTGTAGAAATCGATACTTGATTGGAATGTGCTTCGTCTTGGAGTTCATCACCGGGTTCTTTGAGATATTGATGGTTCTTGTATTATCACAATATATTGGAATGGGCTCATCATACTCAACCTATATATCTATCAAAGTTTTTTTCATCCATAGAACCTGTGTACAACATGTTTCTTCTACAATATACTCTACTTCGGCTGTAGATAAGGATACTGATGATTATTTCTTGCTTATCCATGATACTAAACACTCACCCAAGTAGAACGTTGCTACACTGGTGCTTCGTCGGTCATCAATGCAAACTACCCAATTTTCATCTATGTAGGAAATAAGTGTTAGATCCTTTCCTTTTGGATACCATAATCCAAAATATTTTGTTCCTTTGACATATCTGAAAATCCTCTTCACTGCTACGACATGTGATTCCTTTGGTGGTACTTGAAATCGTGCCACCTGTCCAACTTCCTACATTACATCTGGTCTGGATGTTGTCACATATAGTAAGCTACCAATCATTGGCATGTATTTCCTCTGGTCTGTAGACTTTGAATCATCATCTTTTCTCAACTTGCAACTGGTTTGCATAAGAGTGGTAACTGGTTTGCAATATTCCATTCTGAACCTCTTTAGCATTTCTCTTATATACTTAGTTTGAGAAATAAAAATTCCTTGGTTTCTTTGATGTATCTGAATACCCAAAAAGCAGAATAGTTCTCTGAGTAATGACATTTCAAATTCATTCTTCATATCCTTTGAAAAAGTTTTTCTTAACATGTCATCATTGCTTCCAAAAATAATATCATCAACATAAACTTCAGTTAATAAAATATTATCCTGAGTTACCTTGATGTAGAGGTTGTTGTCTGCACTTCCTTTTCTGAACCCTGCATGTTGTAGATATTTATCCAGTCTAGAGTACCATGCTCTAGGAGCCTGTTTTAGACCATACAAGGCATTTTTCAATTTACACACATAATTTGCATTCTCTGACAACTTAAATCCTTCTGGTTGTTCAATGTAGACTTCTTCTTCAAGTCCCCCATTCAGAAAAGTTGATTTCATGTCCATATGATACACTTTAATATTCTTAGAGAATGCATAAGCTAGGAGAAATCAGATTGCTTCCATTCTAGAAACTAGGGAAAATGTCTTTTCAAAGTTGATTCCTTCAACCTCTACATATCCTTTACATACCAATAAATCTTTGTTCCTTGTAACCTCTCCATATTCATTCAATTTATTTATGAATACCCACTTTGTTCCAATAACATTCTTATTCTTTGGTCTTGGAACCAATTCCCAAGTGTCATTCTTCTCTATTTGATCCAATTCTTCATCCATGTCCTTATTCCAGAATTCATCCTTGTTGGCCTCTTCAAAATTGTTTGGTTCAATCGTAGATGAGAGTTCTAGGTGCATTTGTTCTGGCGAATGGATTCTTCTTCTAATCTCAACTCCTACATCTTTTTTTCCGATAATCTGATTTGAAGGATGATTCTTCTATACTCGTTTTCTAGGTGTCTTTGGAGGCACTTGTTGAACTTTCTCTTCTACTTCTATCTAATCTTCCTCATCTTCCCCTTCTACTTATTCTTCATCTTCAGCTTCTTCTTTGTAAATTGTTCCATTGATTCATTTTCTTCTTCCTTTAATTCCCATCCACTTGTTTCATCAATTCTTACATTGATGCTTTCCACAAATTTTGTTCAACCTCAAATTGTAACACTTGTATGATTTCCTTGTACTTGAGTAACCAACAAGTACTCTTTTGTCCACACGAGAGTCAAACTTTCCCATTCTACCATCTTCTCTTTTGATGTAACGTTTGCTTCCAAATACTCTGAAGTTCTTCACATTTGTTGGTCTTCCTTTCCATAGCTCGTAGGCAGTTTTGTCATTTTTGTTTCTGATCATTAATCTGTTTTGAATGTGAACTATTGTATGCACTACATGTGTCCAAAACATATCTTTCAATTTGGAATCCATTAGCATTGTTCGATCCATTTCATGTACTTTTATGTTCTTTCTTTCAACAACTCCATTATGTTGAGCTATCCTAACAATAGAGAATTTCCTTTCTATTCCATGCTTGTTGCAAAAGTACGTAAATTCCTTTGAAGTGAACTCTCCTCCATTATCAGATCTCAAACATTTGATTTTTTAATCCATTTCATTTTCAACCATTTCCTTGTAGACCTTGAAGTTTTCAAAAGCTTCTTACTTATTCCTAAGAAAGAAAGCTGCAGTCATTCTTGTATAATCATAAACTAATAACATAAAGTATTTCTCACCTTTTAAACCCTTTGTTGTAGTTGGTCCAACTAGATCAATGTTGTAACCTAGGTCTATACCCCTTCCCTTTTCCCTCCTTTACCCTATACATCCATCAATATTGAGTTTTGTGGTTGCTTGCTTAGCTTATTCCCCATTATTCAATCACTCAGCTTCATGGCCCCTGCACGTATTTATTTATTTTGCACCATATTTTTTCGCTTTGTTGAAGGGTGATTTCATGCTCCAGTTTCAGTTTGAAATACTTGACATCATATTTGCCACTAATTGAGCATGCAACATATCTAGGTCCAACAAGTCTTTTGTGTGCGCAGGGGACATCCAGGTCCAACAAGTCCTTTGTAAGCTCAGTAAGCTTCCACAGAAACGACAACAAATCAAAGCAGTCCATTTCAATATTAGAATTTAATCAAAATAGACATTTCAAATCTTCAATGGTGGAGATCCAACAGTCGATGCAGATCAATGGCTCTCGCACATTTGAAGTTTCAAACTCGCGTGGGGTTTAACAGGAATGACTCTGTGACTTCGGCATTCGGGCATATGAACTTGCCATTGGTTCAAATCTTATGAAGTATCAAAGCCTCCGAAGCTCCGAAGTACCGAAGCTCCCAAGCAATAGGTCCCCAAAGCCTGAAGTGTCGAAGAACGCGACACTCATCCGTCAAAACATGTGGTAGCCATATGGCACTGACATGTGGAATCCATCTAGCATTGACATGTGGCATTCATTTCAGGCACCTTGGGGCATGACATCTGCTCAATTTCAAGTGACACATGTCACTCTCCTTATGAGAAACATCACTTCAGGCCCGTACTACTTCAGGAGATCTTCATGCTTCACAATCCAAAACTCTTGAAGCCCGAAGTGTCGAAGCACGCGACACTCTCCTTCTGAGACACGTCACTTTGGTTCCGTACTACTTCGGGACATATTCCTGCTTCACAATCAAAAACTCCCAAAGACCGAAGTGCTGAAGCACGCATCACTAATCTGTCAAGAGATGTGGCAGCCATTTGGTGCTAACACGTGGCTTCCATTTGGCCCTGACACGTGGCACTCATTTCTGGTCATTTGGTTCCCATCATCTGCTCATTTTTTAGTGACACATGTCACTCACCATATTTGACATGTCAATAGTCATGACATCATATGAAATCAAAACACCACGTCACTTCGGGCCCTACAACCTCGGGAGTTTTTTCAACTCAGCATACATCGAAATCACCGAAGGGTCGAACTTTTGAATCCCCCGAAGTCCTGAATTGGGACCATCGCTAAAAAGGGTGAGAGGAAATCTAAAAATACCAGACTAAGAAAACTTTAAAAGGAGCACTAAGGTAGGAGGGTCCCTTAGATTGTAGATTTGTAAAAATAATCAACGGCTCAGATTCATTTCGGGAATAAAAGACGCCTGAATGTTAATCTCCTAGAACAATTCTGAGATTGAAAATCATGGTATAGCTCAAGGAGTTGTCAACACATCCAGTCATTTCCGATGGCCTCAAACAACATGCAGCCATGCCAATGATCAACACATCACTCACCTCTGTCACTCTGAATCAGTTTCTGTCAAAGGCTCAGTGTGACTCAGCTTATGCATCAGTCTACTCTACCATCAACAACATTTTTTAGTTATTTAAGTTGAGACATTTCAAGTTAATTCATAATAAGTGGTCATTTGTGTTTGATATGAATCACGTCCCTCTAAATTAAGTTAAGTTTTAAGTATGCATCACTGCACTCCAGCAGTGTCGTATTTAAGTTAACAAGTTGTTTACAACTATGAGCACAAAGTGAAGCTTCAATCCCAGATGGACGAGAGCCTTTGCAACTCTGATAAATACGCAGTTTTTGTATGTTTTAGGGGTTTTCTTTTGGTGGAAAAGAGACATATTAGAAGGGTCGAAACTGCTTACAAGATTGTAAATTTCTCTACCTATTGAATATATGTTGATGGCAGTTTTTTTCCTTACCCAAATCTGTATGTGATTAATCCGATCTTGAATGCAAATTTTGTGTTGTGTGCAAAGTACATTTCCTTATTATTTCAGCCATGATTTTAGTTTATTTGTTCATTGATTATGCAACATGTTATACAGTTATTGTTTAGTGAATAGATCAACTAATTGACCACTTGTTAGACAATTTTCATCTAAATTTTTGTTGAAGTCTTAAGATATTATTTTAAGTCTTTATTTCTCATATAGAAAGTGATTCATTGCATTATTAGCTATTGTCTCATGTGTGTGTCTTTAATATCCCCAACTATCCATTAATATCCATACCAGTAGAAAAGGAGAAACTACCTTCATACTATGCATTTTGTCCAACTAGATCACCATATTCCCAAAACCCATCCTTGAGTTGACCAACAAAATCAAATTATCAAAGAATAATCATTCCAAAACTTCAGGTGGCCTAGATTTTCCCTTTACCAGTCAGGTGTAGACTTTAGGAACAACAATCAGTATGCACAATTTCCAATGTTCTTGTCGTTGAGTATTCCTTTGATTTAAACCTGGTCTTTGTTTGCTTTCCTTGTTGACAATGTTTGCATAAAGTGTTGGTTAGTTTCGTGATCTGGGGCATTTCTCTAACTACTTCCTTTTTTCTAACTTTGACAAGGTTGTCAAAGTGTATGTGACCCATTCTTCTATGCCATAGCCAACCTTCATCTTCCTTTCCTAGACAACACTTTTCATTTCCAATTTCACTTAATACATATATGTTTCTTAAAGTTCTTGCAGTTCTTGCAATCAATTTTCCTTAACCTTCTTTTCTTATCTCACACTTTTTTGAATCAAAAGTAATTTTATGACCTTAGTCACACATTTGACTTACAATTAGAATATTATGTTTCATATCTTCTACTAGTAGAACAATTTATTCCTTGGTATTCTTGTTTCCAATTTTGATTGTTCATTTTCCAATGATTTTAGCTGAATCATTATTTCTGAAGGAGATTGATCCACCTCTTTCCTTTCTTAATGTAAGAAACCTATATTTATCACCTGTCATGTTTTGAACAACCACTGTCAACATACCAACTATGTTTCTTCTACTTAGCTTGTAGAGCGAGTGTGCATTCTTCATTGCTATATTGATTCTACTTTCTTATCCATGTCCTCTTCTGAGGTTCCTATATGTGATTGTTGTTGTTCTATTGTGGTTCTCTAGGAGGGGCTATCATTCTGCAATATTTGGCTATGTGTCCAAAGTTGTTACACTTGTATCATTCCACTTCAGTGCTCAATGATTCAAACCTGTTGTAACTTCTTCTCTGTGTTTCACTAGGCCTTCTTGGATAACCCTTTTGTTTATGACTCTCAAAGTTGTTTATGTTCCTGCTGTTAGCTCTTCAATTCACAGCTTTATGTCCAAAATTATTGCATGCATAACATAAACAAAAAAATATAGTTTGATACATGGGAGTTGAAGATCTTCTGAAAGGAGTTACTCTTATGAATCCTTCTTCTTCCTGAGGCCTATCTGTTTTTGTCGGTCGTTGACTCTGAAATCTGAATCTTATTGGTGGAGTGTCCCTGTAATCTTCCTTGTAGGTCTTCCTATCCTCTTTGATTGTTTCTACATAGATTTTTGGATATGTTTCTTGTTTTGTTGTTTTGGATATTGATCCCTTTTCTATCTGATTGTATCCAAGTTCGGACTTGTCATGATGAGGATTTTTACTATTGATAATGTCATCCAAAATGTTTGAGTTGTTCTGCATATTTTTCTTTTGAAGATCCTTTCTTAATGTGACAATATCTGCGTCCAAATTTCCAATGATCATGTCTCTTTCTTCTAGTTGTTCTTTGATTGTTTCTTCAATTCTTTTATATTCTTCTATTTGAACCTTCAAATTTGTGATCATTTTTCTAGTTCCTGAGTCTCTTCTTTCTTGTCTAGTTCCACTTGTAGCTTCTTGTTTTTATTCTTTTCTCTTCTTATAACTTCTATGGCACTCAACAATTCTTCTCGGTAGTCAACTTATGCCTCTTCATATTCTTCTTCGGTGTCTTGTTTATCATATTCTTCTACTACCATGAATATAAATATTTCTATCTCACTGTCACTAACTTCATCTTCATCTGATGAGGAGATGTCTTCTTTGGTGCATAATATTTTCTTGAAAGCTTTCTTTGTGGTTCTTTTTCCTTTATATGTTTGTTTGTTATTTGAGTAATATTCATCATTCCTATTATTTTTCTTATGAGGACATTTGTTAATAAAATGAACAATACCATTACAATTAAAACAAATCAATGGAAGCTTACCTTTATATCTATCGTTGGTTCCCTTGTTCAATCTTCTGACAAAGTTGGACACTTCTTCATCATCTTTCGATATGTCATTGTTGTTGTTATGTTCTTTTTCCTTTTTCTTTACCTTTTGCTTTGACCTTTTGGATGCTTTGAAAGATGCTTCTTTTATATCTGGATTTTCCTGTTCAGTTCTCAATTCATATGCTGTGAAGATTCCATGTAGTTCGATCATGCTTATTGAGTCTATATCTGCTCTTTCTTCTAGTGTTGATATCTTAGGATGAAATCTCATAGGAAGAGATCTTAGTACCTTTTGAAAAATTACAAATTCTTTAATTTCTTCTCCCAATCCTATGATTGCATTTATTGTTTCATCGACTCATAAGAAATAAGCTGCAATATTATCATCTTCCTTCATCTTTAGTTGTTTGAACTGACCTCTGTAAGTTTGAAGATTTTCTTCTTTGACTTTTGATTCTCCTTCATAAATATTTTTAAGTTTGTCCCAAATCTCTTTAGCAGATTTACAATGTATAACTTTGGTGTATACCGATTCACAAAGACCATTCAGAAGTGAATTTGTGGCTTTGGAATTATTTTGACTGAGTTTTATTTCTCTTTCATTTGTCGACGAAACTGTTGGTTCTTTGTATCCATCTACAACTGATTGCCAAATTTCAAATCCTCACCCTATATATATGTTTTCATCCTTATGCTCCAAAATACATACTTATGTCCATAAAATTGTGGTATTTCATTTGTATACATGTTGTTCTCCATGATCTACCTTTCAGTGGTTAAACTAATTTCTGAAGGAACCTACTCTGATACCAATTGTTGTATTTCTGAGAGGGGGGTGAATAAGTAATAGAGAAATTCGATCCTTTTTAACAAAATGCAAGTGTTATATCAATGTAACATTATCATCCAATAGTTGCAGAGTAAAGAAACAATGAAAAAATGAGCAATCATACACATACACATTACGCCACTGTTTTTACGTGGAAACCCAAAGAAGGAGAAAACCACATAATTATTTTTCTTATAAGTCTTTAAGAAGTACATTCATTGGAAGCACCAACTTCCTTTTTTTTCCAGCTACAACTAGAAGGGGGCTCCAACCCCCTAGTTTCTCAGGCTACAACTTGAGGGAATCTCCAACTCCCCAATTCTCTGGCTACAACCAAAAGGAGGCTACAACCCCCTATGTTCTTCGGCTACAACCGGAAGGTGGCTACAATCACTTTTCCTTGTCTCGTACAACCACCCTGATGTAGAAGTGGAATGAGGGAACCACTGTCACACAACCAATGTGAGATATACCACTGTAAAATTGTACCAACCAGTACCACTAACCTGCAGCCAACCTGTACAACTGCCCTACAATCAATCTGTACTTGAACTGAACATGTATCAACCAAATACAACAGATAAGCGACCTGTAGTTTTGCAACATGCGTATGTACATGCCCTAACTATTATGCGGCCCGTGTATGTATGCGACCTATCTATTATGCAGCCTGTGTACACCTTCTGAAAACTAGGGTTTTCTTTCTTCTAAAAACTTCTGACCCTATGCAACTTCTTTCACATAGATCTACAACCTGTCACTGTATCCAGACTATAACTGTGCCCTGTTCATGAATCCTCATGCACAACCTTTACCCAAAAACTCTATATCTCTCTCTAGTCATGTGCCATATAAGTGTGTGTAATCATGAACAAGTATAATAGCCCTCATATGATCTAGACATCAAACCCTTTATGATATTCAACCTCTCAATACATCAACCACTTCACAAATACAAGCTCTCAACCATGTACCACAAAAACCCTTAGCCATATGCCAAGAAATATAAGATGCACGTCAACTCTAACAAGAAGTATCAATGATAAATATTGATTATACCAGCACTGTATTTCTGTAGATCTGACTTGTACAGAAGATCCCATGTAGCCACTAGTCTCTCTAGGGAGAATTCTCAAATATCCATAACCATTTCTCATGCATACATCAAAATCCAACTACTCATAGAAATAAGACATATCTTTTGAACCAGTGGATAGATCTGATGTATCTAATCATTGTAGACCTTCATGGGAGCTTGATCTCAGAATCTAAAACCTCAACATCTTCATCTTCTCAAGTTTTTATGGCTTTACCCTCATGTACGCACCCTAATACACTGTCATCCTACATATGTACGCACCCTAATACACTGTTATTGATCCGAAATCGAATCTAGAAGCCTGACAGGGCTTGAAAAATGCTCAAAAATTAAAGTGCTCGGAATGCGACAAAACCTATGCCATTGCGTCCGTCTCGTCTTCCTGATTCCGGTGGTATATTTACTTCATAAAACGGACTCCGTATGGAGAAGATATCGTGTTCTATCCAAAAAGACAAATAGGTAAAAAAGGGATGATTGTACAGTCCGTACAGTCCATGTGTCATGCTGACTGTGCAGACCGTACAGTCCGTACATCTGACATGGAAAACCCAGAAGGAAACATGTGGTAGCACCAGGAGGTGACACGTGTCAGGAAGATTTGGGCGTACGGGCATACAGCTGGACCTATCTCGAGGTGACACGTGTCACCACTGTAAGGGTGACACATGGCACAGGTGACGTCAGCAGGTGACGTGGCAGGCTGACAGGGAAGTACGGCAGTGATGATGTGGCAAGTTGACGTAGGCAGTACGGTAGTTGACATGGCAGGCACGTGGGCCAATCAGTAGTTGACACGTGGCATGTTTTGGTTGGTTGGTTAGGTGCCACGTGGCCCAGTCGTGGGCTGCCACGTGGCCCAGTCGTGGGCTGCCACGTGGCACCCCGTGATTGGTTTATAGTTTTGTGTAAAATTTGGTTATGTCGCCGGGGGTCGAACAGAGACAAAGGCCCGGAGACGTAGGCAAAGTTGTGTCGAACTCCGTTATCAATCTGCGTGTTATGGTTTGCTGTCTATTATTTCATTTCAGATCTGCATATATGTATATGGTTGTCATAATTCCTCTTCTTTCCTCATTCTTTCACTAAGTTTCTAAAATGGTTAATTAACGCATGCAAAATTAAAACTCAACCATAAGTCATTAAAAGATCCAACGGATCAAGTGGTATCAGAGCTAGTTGACGTTTGGATTTGAGTTTTTCATGTTAACCAGGGAAAAGCTATAGCGTGGTGAAGGCAAGCTTGTTGCAGAGAATCCATTAATTGGATTGAGAAAAAGAGCTTCTCATGGCGAGAAGATGGCATCAGAAGAAGGGATTTCTCAAGATGAGAAAGAGTTCCGGAAAACATTCCTTGCTATGTCGGAGATGGTGAAAGTTTTGTACGAAGATTACTTGGAACGGAAGCGACCATTTTTGGGTGATTCTTCAAAGGGAAAAAGTGAAGAGGAAGAGGACCATCCTCAGATTCCTCCTTCACCGCCATCAACACCTCCTTCTTCTCCTTCTTCTTCAAGTTCAAGTTCTAAATCTAGTGGAAAGAAAAATTTTCATAAGAATAAACATGAAATGCCATTGTTAAAACTTGATGTAAAATTTGAGTTGCCCATATATGATGGTGAAGT